>JAAGAY010000117.1:0-47168 GCA_011801015.1 Ardeotis arabs | reverse complement strand
TGGGCTCGGCCGCCGCACCTCCCCGGACCGCCCCCGCCGCGGAGCGGGGGCCGGACGCTTCGGCCCGCCTCAGCCGGCTCCGCGCCCCGCCCCCGCCGCGGGGCCGGCATGTGAGGCTGCCCGGCGGCGGCGCTTCCCTGCGCGGCTGGGCCGGCGCGGCCCCCGCACCGCTCCTCGCTGCTCGCGGGAGGGGAGGCCCGGCCCGGCCCTGCCCCGGGGTTGGCCCCCACCGCGGCCGCCCCGGCGCGGAGCGGTGGATGGGGCAGCGCGGCCGGCGGTGGGGACGATGCCGCGGAAGGAGCTACCGCTGCCCGAGGGCTGGGAGGAGGCGCGGGACTACGACGGGAAGGTGTACTACATCGACCACGGCAGCCGCACCACCAGCTGGGTGGACCCCCGCGACAGGTGGGCGGCGGCGGCGGCGGGGGGGGTTACGGCGGCGGAGTCCCTTCTCGCCGTCCCGGGGGGCGGGCAGACACCCGCGGTCAGAGCTGTGCCGGCCCCCGGCCCGTCCTCTCCGCGCTGCTGCCGGCCCTCGGCTCGGGGCTGGCTCCGCGGGAGGGGAGGGGAGGGCAGGGCGGTCGCTGCGTTGCCCGCGGCCCTGGCTGGGCGCTGGGCGCCCGCCCGCTGCTCGGGAGGTGAGGGGCGGGCGGAGATGGGCGAGGGTTGTTGTTCTGCCCTTCGCACCTTCCTGCCCACCTCCTTGCCCGGCTCCAGACACCCTGCAGACCTGCGCTGCTCGCTGTCCGTACCGGTGAGCGCGGTGCAGCCGGCACCGGCGCTGCCGCCTGGGCCGTGCCCGCCTGGCCCGCCCCCGGGAGCGGAGGTTGCCCGGTCGGCAGGGCCGAGCTGGCAGGGGGGTCACAGAGGTGTTGGCGGGTCGCATCCTGCCTGGTGGCCACCGCTGCGAGCAGCTCTGTGGCCTTGGCGAGCCTGGCGACGGTGGAGGTCACTGACTTCAGAGCGCGGGTCTGGTCGCCCCCCGTCTGTCTTCTGCTTCCCTGGGTCTCCTGCTTGCTCCGAGCAGCTCTTTCCCTGTATTGCTCACTTTGAAAGTACGAGAAACAGAAAACCATCTCCTGCTCAAGACCCATGTCCTTTTCCAAGCAGCACTCTGTCCTAGCACGTTCTAGTTCTGCGCTTGAGGCGGTTATGGTAAACTGGCGTATGGTAGCTCGAGCATGAAGGAAGCTCAGCTACTGGGTTGTGTTGAAATCAGGAGTTTCCCAATTTCGCATTTAATGCTCTGTTAGCTGAAGTTCCCAGACACATCAACTCAAAAATCCATCTTGATTAGCTGGGAATTCTGACAATCTGAACATGCAGGTGTAAATTTTACACGCTTCCCGCATCTGACAATGAGTGTTCTTGTTATGGGGCAGGTAGTATAATTTCAGAATTTGTTTTCCTTTCTTCCCCTTGCCCCAGCAATTGGCTCCTTAAAGGGCTTCCATTGTTGGCAGGATGTCTGTACTCTGCCTTCTCTCAAGTTCTACTTTGATGTTTTTTTGTTAAGCATGGAAGTGAATGATTGTCCAATTTTACAAGATTTCAAGGAGTGTTCTGCATTCCAGGAATAATCCTTGTGTGTACTGTACACAAATGTAACCTGCTGCTAGCTGGGGGTTTGGGACTTGTTTTGAGGCTTCTGTTTTGGTGATGTGGTCAAGAAGAGCTAATAACAGGGTTGTTTCAAGGTGTTTTTTAACTGTCGTAAGTCAATACAAGCTTAAATTAGGAATGCTTTCCTGGAATCTTTATTCTGTTACACAGAATGAAGACAAGTGAGAAATCTAATAGGCCTGGTACTGGCGCTTAAAAAATCTCATCTGTCCTTGGTTAGTGATGCAAAAATAACAGAAATGACTAAATGGGTGCCTTATTTATGCATGTGTACAGAGCTGTCGCAGAAACATTACCTACTCACTGCTGCTAAAGGAGAATATTCAAACACATACTGATAAGTCTATCACATGACATATTTGTTGTGCACATAGAAATACACCTGAATACACATGGCCCTGACGAGCTTTGCATCTGAGTCATCTTCCAGTGGTGCTACCAAGAAAAAAAGCTATATTGGACACTCCCCCTGAAAATCCTCAAGGTTTTGAAGAGTTTATTGGTCTGACACTGGAACGACTGAGTGACACAACACTTACCCATCACCTCGGAAGCCTTGTGCTTTTATGAGTTCAAACCCTGCTCTGGCATGCTCGCAGGAACAAAGTTTCTCTTTCAACTAATTGCCGGTGTCTGTGAAAATCAGCTGATGAGGAATTTCTGATAAGACTAAGTCATAAGATAACTACTCCCTGCAGTCGTGAACTTAGGTTTATGCGCTGCTCGTTGGACTTTAACAGTGTAATTTAAGCTTAAATGTTTTAAGCGTAGTCTTTTACAAGTCGTCTTTCAAAGTGCTGCAGCTGACAGGTTGGTTTGTGTATTGGCTGCAGTACTTGGCGTGCTGTGCTTACACATGCTGGCTTTTACTCGGTGAAAAGCAGTAGATGTTAGGAAACATGGCTGTGAAGCTGCGAGTTTGAGGGATGTGGAGGAAGGTGTGTGTGTTAGGGTTCACTCTGCACCCAGTTGCCTGTACCTTTGTAACACCTCATGGATTTATTCAGGGAGCAACAACTGGTAGCTAAAGATAGGACGCACAGGTTTTTAAACCTTCCCTAAATCTTTCATTCTAGCTTAATTTAGTGGAAGTAAACATGAGCAGGGACACTGTGTAGCTTCAGGGCACGGGCTGGCCCATTGTTTTTGTGACAACAATGGGTGTCAGTTTTGTTCTTGTGCTAACTGGGGTTGGCTGCTGGGGCAGCAGGGCTGGCTGTGGGCATGCAGGGGGGTGTTAGTGGCAGGGGGTGTAAGGTGGGACCTCAGCTGGCCTTGGACTGTGTGAAATCAAAAGCTGGACTGGTGAAACCAGTGGGGCTGGTGTTTTTCCAGCTCTCCTGTAATGCGTGGCGCCAGTCCTGCGGATGGGCTGTTGGTAAGAGGGGCCATTAGACTTTGCCAGTCTAATGAAGAATTTTGTGACTTAACCATTATTGTACCTCTGGTATGGTGTAACGGAGGAGAATCAAGGAACCTTGTAAGCAAGAATTTCAGGTTAAAAAGCTGTAAGGCAGTTCTAGTGACCAGGTGGAAAAAAAAACCCAACCCAAACCAAAACCCTACTGTGTTTTTCCATGTATAAAAGGAAGCTTACATAGCTGACTTTTGTAAATTTGTTTGAAATTAGAAAATTTAGGACTTGGATACAGTGTAATGGGAGATCAAACCGTACTGAGCTGGGGGAAGGAATCCTTCATTCCAAGTTGTAAAAGTAAGCATGATCTTTCAGGTATGCACCAGTGCGTACCATTTGGGTAAAACACACCAGAGGGTTGTCCCAGCTGCTTTCTTAACACAGAGGGTGCGTCTGCACTGTGAGCTGCTGTGCTGATGACTAAACAGAAAACAGGAATGGTGCCTCAGAAACGTTAGCAGCAGCTGCTGCCTGTTCTTAAACATCACTGAGGGTCAGGAATTACACCAACTGTGTGCCCCAAATGAGACTTCTGTGCTCATCGAATGTGAGGGTTAGAGGTGGACATCTGGGCTCCTGTGGGTGGGCTGTCCTGGGGTTCTTCACACTGGGCTGGGGGGAACCTCTGCTCTCCCTCAAACTGTCCGGGCAGAGGATAGGTTTTTTTCTCTCTTCTCCTTGCCTTTCAATCCAGAAGCTTCCTGATTGGACTGAGAATTTGGAGATGCCTGATAACCTGTCCCATTCTCCAATATCTGCATAATCACACTCTTCCTACTGGCATGGTGGTGTACACGTTTTTTTTTTTTCTAGGTTATTTTAGATGGAGCTGACTGAACTTCTCATTTTACCCCAATCACTGGGCTCCTATTGAGAGTGAGAGGTAGTGCAATAGGAGCACTTCTAGCTTAAGCTTGGTGAAGCTGCTCAACAGCAGCAGGTGTTTTCAGTTTTGGGAGGCAGCAGTACCTCAATTGGTGGCCCTTCATTTCTTGAAGGCTCTTAGTGATCTAAAGGGTTGGAGATGTTTAGTAAATTGAAACCTGGATTCTGCAGTTGCTCCCTGAAATCCCTTCCTACTCCACGTGGAGGTTTTTCCAGTCTGAACCTGCAAAGCAGAGATTTGGTAAGGAGAATTAGAGAAGAGACTTGCCAAGGCTCAGGGCCAATATGTGCTGATGTATGTGTTGTCATATGTAGAAGACACTGTGCTTTTAAAAAAGTTAGGGCCACCTGTTTACTGAGGAAGATTGAGGTTTGGTGAGCCTGAGGATCTTACTGAAGAAAAGCTAGGCGTGTCTCAGAGAGAGCTCAATCTATGAGAGCTCAAACCCACGCCCCTCTAGGTCTGCCTTCTCGGCTTGATATGAAATGTTGCAGAGTATTGTCTCCTCTGTGTTATTCTGATCTTGAAGCTTTCCATCCCCTGTCTGCTCTGCACGCTTTTTATCCAAACTTCCTGTATTAAAGACTTGGAAAAGTGAGCATGATGCTAAAATTTTACATGTAACTGTTCACTATTTGGGTTGTTATTGCCCAGAGAGGTGGTGGATGCCCCATCCCTGGAAACATTCCAGGCCAGGTTGGCCGGGGCTCTGAGCAACCTGATCTGGTTGGAGATGTCCCTGCTCCTTGCAGGGGGGTTGGACTGGCTGGGCTTTACAGGTCCCTTCCAACCCTAACAATTCTGATTCTATGATTCTGTTTGCCTATAGCATAAATATAATCTTTGGAGCAAGCTATGCAGCTAACCTAAATGTGGGCGTTCTCTGAAATATCAGGGCTGGAAGAAGGGAGGGCAATAAAAAGCAGCAAGAATAAAAGGAGCTTTGCTTTTTTGTTCTTGAGGATCAGTAAGCATAAGGAGAAGTCTCAAAGATGGAGCATTTCTCTTCCCTTGGTTTTTTTTCATCACTGACAGCAGTGTAGGTTGTGCAACTGAAGGCTGCTAGCTTGATGCCTGCTGCTGCCTTTCTTTACTGATAGCTAGCCAAACACCCTGTCATATGTATGTGAATTTGCTGTTTTCTCGTGTGTACATTCCCCAGAATAGCTGATTATTTTATAAAGAACAGGCAGTTCGGTCATAGGAGCTGTTGATAACCGTTTTCCATGAGTGCAGAGACAGAAATGCAGTCTTCATCCAAGTGCCATCTCTGGGAACAGGTGTCTGAATGTGTAGGACTTGTGCTATTCTTACAGGTTTTTTTTTTCCACAGTAAATGAAAATGAATTGTTTTATATAAGTGCTAATATATAGGGAGACCAGGGCAGTAAGAAAGATTGTTATGACACTTGGAATGTTTTTAATTTATTAATATCAAGTGTCTTCCAAGATGAATTAACACAGGCTGCATTTGTAATTGGAAGAAGTGGATTGGGGCTGAAATCAATCAGACCAGTTATGAAAAATCAAACTTTATTGTTTCTTTTTTCCCTAAGAGTCTGCAGACAAGCCCTGGGGTAGGATGTATTGATTGTTTTGGAGACAGCAGGGACTGCCTTCAGAGCCAGTGTGTTTCATCACTTGTGTAAACTCACTTTGAACTGGGAAGGGTCGCTGGGAACAACAAGTATGATGGTTTTTAACAAGGACATCACTGCTAAAGGTGTGGTATGCACAGGTGTGTAGAGACAGAGGATGCTGGCAGTGACTTCAGAACTACTGAAAGTATTATTTTATCTTACTTCCCTACGGAAAATGAACAAAAAAGTGAAAAATGGGAAGCTTTATTCAGTTCAGCAGCTTTTTAATACATCTTGGGGGATTCTGAGTCTTAAAAGATCAGAATTGCTTTTGAAGAAATCTCTGTAAATCACATTGTTTAGAAGTACGTAGGTTGAGCTTTATTTTCTGCTCTGGCAAGGGCATCTTGTTCATCAGATCAGTCCTTTAATTTTGCCTCAAAGATTGGTGGCTTGTGAAGTTAGTGACACTGCCACAGACTGGAAGCTGATTTGGCAAGGGGATCAACAATTTCATCCCTATCTAGGTCATATGTTTTCATATTGAAGTAGTTATCTTGCTCTCCATCCAGTGGAATGGCAGAAAATTGGGTGGGAAATCCCAGGGCATGGCAGGTGAGGGGTGGCTGCTGTGTTGGTGACCTGGGGCAGGTGCTCGGTGGTGATGCTGATGGGGCAGCTGAAGCTGTTGCTGCCACCCGAGTAAAATACTGTCTCTGCATGGGGAGCGAGGTCCAGAAGATGGTCTGGCTGGAAATTGTTAATGTCTGGGTTTGTTTTACAGAAACAGTTGATGTAGGTTATATATGCTTGTGCTGGCTGAGCAGGAGGCTAGGGGGTGAGGGACTGGGGCTGACTGGTGGCACCCTGGGAATGCTGCTGAGGGTGCGTCCCAGGCACCTCACCCGGTCAGGCTCTCTGACAGCCCATCTGGGGAGGTGTTCCCAGAGCTGGAGGTGTTTGGCTTTGCTGCCTGATTTCTGAGTTGTACAGGGAGAGTGGATTTTCTCTTGCTGGAGCCCAGATGAACCCAGCAGTGGGGCATAGCCTCTCCTGAATGTGTAATTCTCACTGGTGTCTTCATAGCTAGGACAGTTATGGGAAGACGAGTTTGCAGCAAACTTTTCCATGGCTGAAACTTATTTAAATTCCTTTAGCTTGTGCCAGAAAACTTATTGGAAGACATGGGAAGACTTGTCCAAAAAAAATTTAACGAAATAAATTCCACGTAAAGACGTGATGTGTGCTAGGTGGCTGTGGGTGGTCCTGTCGCTGACCTGCCACACTGCCCTTTCAGACTTGGCTCTTATCTTGGTTACTGGAGGAATCTATTAGTAAATGATTGATTCATACTCTGTGCTGCTGAAGGTGACTGCATGCTGCTGGGGCTAGCCTTGCCCTCTGCTCAGCGTGCCAAGGAGCGTCACCGCCCCACAACGCGTTCCTGCGCGCGTTATGGAGACTCTGCTGGTCTCGTGCTCTGCCAGGATAGAAATGTTCTGGGCTTGGCTTGCCACGTGTTTGTGTCAAGTATGGGAGAGCTTCAAGTGTTCCTCAAAGAGGAGGTGAGATCGTACAGCCGGCTTGGGAAGGCCTTGCTGATGTTCTTTTCCCTGTGCAGCGGCTGCCTGAGCCTGATGGCCTTGAGTGCCCCACCATCAGAGCAGGATTTAGCTGAAAAAATAGATGAATAAAGGGGAGTGGCAGCAGCCAGGCAAAGTCAGGTGGAGGTATGTAGACTACTGCATACACATGTGAGAGCTATGTAGATCAACCACTTCCTTGGAGAGAAATACTTTTTATGCTGGCTCGTTGCCATTCACAAGACCAATTTAGTGAGGTTATGTGCTTTGCTTGTGGTAATGAAGACTTAGCTTCACCTGCTCCAATAAAGCCCTGAGTTCTTGCTCACAGAGTTGAAGGTTACTGCTCCCCCCTCCCTTTTAAGCTACATGCATAGATAATTGGCTGAACAAACAACAGACAAAAGGGCTCCCAATAGAATAATAACTGCTTTTCACCGCCACTCATCCAGTCAAGTGACATCTGGAAGACTCTCTGGGTAGTCACAGGAGGTCTGTGTAACAGGAAGATGCAAAGAAGCCAAATCCTACAGCTGTCAGCGTTCTCTGGGTTTTCGTGCTTTTGGATGGGTTCTGCTGGCTTGGTTTGTTCTCTGTTTGTGCTGGTGCTTACGGCTTCCACCCCAGCCACCCTGTTCTGCAATATAAGTACCCATCACATATAAAAAGCAGATTAATTGCTTTCTCGATCTTATGGAGGTGCTGTGGGGATTAATTAGTTCTGACAAAGTGCTTTCTGGCTGGGATGTCAAGCTGATGTTTCAGGACTAATGGTATTGTTCAGTGAAACTATTTAGTTTTCCTCAAACGCCTAATCAGTGTTTTAGAAGAATTTACTCTGTGGAGGAAAGCTTTATTGATTTAAAGCATGCAATAAGCAGTGCTGATTTGCAAGAGGCAGTCATTCATATCTGCTGTGTGCAGAGCTGGGATGTAAGGTGGCCACATAACTGTTTTGAACTAAAATATAAGTGAAACTATTGCTTAAATGACCCTGCAACAACTTGCAAATTTCTCGTAAGTGACTTAAAAGTCCCTTAATAGCCTGTACTCAGAACAAGGGCAGTCCACGCTAAGGAGAGGGCGCTCTGCGATTTCATCCCTCACAACAGGGAGGATGGCCTGCAGAGGAGCAGCAGTGGCCAAAATAATCCTCTGGACCCTTAGAGCAGCACAGGAAAATGTAGGTAGCCCCAGAACTGCTCTATAGATTTGTGCTGTGGATAACTTTGCAATTAACTTCGCTTATGCCAGGCACAACTTTTGATTTCATGTGGCATCTGAGCCTCTGCAGCTGCTAGAAATCGTGCTGCTGGCCCAGCTGCGCAGGCTGTCCCCTTGCCCATGCAGCCTGCAGGCCACCCAGTGCACGCATCCTGCGGGATGTCCTTCGAGGGGCTCCGGCAGTTTGACACCAATGGTTGGCAGCAGCAATCTGTTGGACCATGGCATCTAACCCCTGAGTGAATGGGAAGAGTCTTCTCACTGACAGCTTCATCCTGGACACTTGAAGTTCCCATAGTTGGACTGTTTGAAAGATTGAGTATGTTTCTGAGCTGCTTATCCAAATTATCTCAGAGGGAATTTGGGTGGGGAGGATAATGGAGAGTATTTGACTGTCAGATGTGATGCAGCTCTGCAAATCGTCCCGTCTGTTTCCTGTGGAGTATCTCAAGTTGATGGCCTGTCTTGGGCTGTGCTGGATCAGCCTGATTCAGGCTGCAGAGGAGCTCATGGTAACCCCCCTGGGAGGTGGAGGCTGTCCTACTCACTTGGTAGACCTGGCTTGCTCTGCAGCAGCTGAAATGCAGGGGAGGAGGTGGGTGAGTGGGAGTGGGGAATGGGGCGGCTGCTGTCCTGGGCTGGCAGAGGTGAGGTGGGCTCCGTGTTGCCTGTGTTGCAGCAGGGCACCTGGATGTTCCACGGTGCTCTGAAGCTGAAACCTCTGCTTTGCGGGGAAATCTTCAGCCTGGCTGCTCTGTAGGGCCCTGTTGTCACTGGGGGTTCGCTGGGATTTCTGAGGCAGCATGCGTGTGCTGTGCCTCTGCGTCTCACGTCACTGATCTAGGGGATGTGGCAGTCCTGCAACAGGGCACACGGGGTAAGGTCCATGCTCAGTGATGCTGCTCTGGTTTTTAACAGCTGTTAGGTTGTTGCAATGCTCTCCAGACAGGCTTTCTGCTGCTCAGACCCGAGCTTTGTTCAGAATGGTGCCACTTCTGTTCCTCAACATCTGATACAACTTTTTGATTGCTACTTTGGACTTTTGCTGTTTTGATGGGAAGAAAGTGGCTTAGCTGGCCCAAGACCTTCCTCCTTTGGAAGATCTATGCTGCCACAGCAGCTTCTGTGTTCTTTGTAGGACTTTTCCAGGTGCTCCCTATGACTGGTGGAGTGATGATGCCGCTTCACTGACTGCTGCTCCTCTGAATGAATTCCTGTATAGCAGAGATGGAAACTTTTCTCAAAGGAGAACTTGGTATGAAGAGGATGTATTTTTAAGATAAAATGGTAAGGCTTATCTAAAGTAGGATGACCTATACTGAGTATAGTGTTCCAGATGAGCTTTTAGTATTGAATTGTGTTTAAAAAAAAATAAATCCTTGACATGAATAACACTTTGTATTGCAGAGTTTTGGCATGGTTAAACCTGAAACCAAATCAGCACTTTGAACAGACTTTTGTGTTGGAGCACGTATGTGGTGATGCTCAAGTGTATTTGATTAGTGGTGTGTGTTAACCCTGCAGAGAATAAGGAGGTTAAACTCTTCTGTTCAGCGTATAATTCAACAGTTCTTAACATCTGATCGCTCTCCACTTTGTCAGTTCACACACTTGTTTAGATTTTTCTGAAATTCCTTGAAGTTATCTCTACATCCAGCTAACCTAAATAGCTTGTCAGCCAGCAAGGCAGTAAGCCAGACTTGCAATTTGTCTTTTCTTATGTCACTAGCAAGTATTTCACACTACGAGGTCTAAGCAGCAAAGTTATACAATGTGTTGCCTTGATGGGAGGCTGACTGTTTAATTCTTACGTGGACACAAAGAATGCTTTAGACTGTTTAACAGCTAGTTCTCAAAAAGTAAGTTTTCCAATACTCCAGAAATAGGCACATTTGTCTGATAAAGAGATCTCCTTACAGTCCTCAGTGAATGTTGCTCTGTCTCATTTTAACCTATATATCCAGGAAAGGGAAATGTCATGTCTGCTACCACGTCCCATGGCTTTCTGTGGCACTAAGGTTTTTGAAGATATTTCAGACTTCCTCACTTTCCTATCTTTTGCTTTTTAAACTTGAATGTAGAAGCTTCTGGATGTAACTTAAATCCAATCTGTCAAATATCAATATATCTTTTCAGTTGAGGTGCTCTGTAATTCTGAATAAAGGTAGATCTATTGCCATATGTCATCTGTTAATTATTTAGAGACTATCATATGACATTGCTAGTTTCTCATGCAACTGGCTCACTAGTAATTCAATTTAGAAGGTATCTGCCATCATGGTCTTTGCTTGATGCTACGGGAGGCATAACCTGAACGTAAATACTTTCTAAAAGCACATGTTGTTTCCTTGTCTGATCTCTTCCACTCCTTGGGCACTGCCCCCCACTTCCTTTTTTAAGTTTTCTTTCCAGGAGAAGAATGTGTGGGTGGAAGGGGAGGGGTATGTGGCTGAGGAACCTGGCTTGATCATTTGCAAAAGGGTTGCATGGGTAAAAATCTCAGTTTGCAAAGACAAATTTGCAACTGAACTGGCCACACAGTCCTCCACTCAGGCTTGCTTTCACACTTCTTTTGTAAATGCCACTCTTATCCCTAAAGCAAATGTTCTGTGTTGAATTTTCTCATCTTTATTCTCTATTTGTCCACTGGTCTGTAGTTAATACCCCATAGTGCTTCCTGGTTTATTTTCTGTCTGCTTCCCAGAGACAGGCTCCTGCAGCGTTGGATGGTAGCTCTGACAAGTTGTGTTGTGTCCCATCATGTCTCCGTCTCCGGCGTGCTGCCAGAGCCCTTGTGCTCTACTGCAAGGCGGCGAGGTGGGTGCTGGGACTCCCTGGCTGTTCCCATTTTCTGAACAGAGCCAGGTGACACCAGGTCCTTGGAAGAGGAAGGTGGCTGGGGTGGTTAACTTCTCGGTGTTCAGGGTTTTGCTGTGTAGTAATAAAAATGAGAACAATCCAAGTGGTGATTCACACCTGTAATCGTTCTGCTTGGACATCTGCTTGTGACACTTGCTTCTGATGGAGTGCTACGTATTGGTAAGTGTTTCTTAGCAGTCAGATATATTACAGAATAGATTTGTGGTGAAATAATCTAAATTAAATTAGTTTAACAATGAGCTTTAAAGGCATTATTGTTTGAGTTACTTCCCTGGAGTAGTTGGCAGATCTGTGGCAACACCTCTGAGTGACACTAGTGCCTCTTACCATGTATATTATTGAAGACTGGCCGAAATGCTGCTTGGGTCCAGCTTAGATACCTGAGGAACGGTGTGGAGAGTAATGGAGGTATGTCAGTATGAATTCAGGATTTTACAATAAGAGTTTTATTGTTTATGTTACTTCCTAGATGCTTCTGGAGGGTTTCCTTCCCCTTGGCTAGTGTCTTTGCAGTGGACGGCCAGCTGCTGAGCTGTCATTTCATCCTTTGTGTTCCCATCCCTGATGCTCAGAGCACTCCTTTTTCCAGTGATTGTTGCTTCTACTTTCTCTCTCACAAGCTGTATAACACTGTTGCTGAGTTCTCTTATGGCCGTGCTTACAGGGTCCTTACAGCCTTTCATAAAGCAAGCATTTTGCCTGATGGGAGGAGGAGGCTTTTCAGAGTTTAAAAAAAAATAAATACACTGTAGATAATAGATTCCAAAAATGCAAATTTGTTTAAGCAACTCCTTAAAAAGAAGGGAGGGAGGAAGGAATAGAAGATTAAAAGCTGTGTTTATATACATGTAGAAGCTGGAGGCAAAGCAATCCATTCATAAATATACAATAGGATTTATGTTGTGGTGAGAAGTGCTGCATGCATATTCATGTGTAATTTGCAAATCCTTTAGCGATTAAATACTTTACTCCAAACTCTAGAACTAAATAACCTTCTTGTTGAAATGAGATGTCCAAAGGCTCTAATACTTCTCCAGTGGAGAGAAAAGGCTGAGTGGTGTAATAGATCTGATACTCTAATTTTCACTCTATTAAAAGATTTTTGGTGTGCTTTGGGCATTATTTTATTGGGATAATCAGTAAATATTGAACAAAACATGTGAAGTAGAGACCTGCAAGAAATATTGTAAAGCTTATCGTTCTAAGAAAAGCAAATAGACTTGGAAACTTGTTAGGATGTTTTTCTCAACTGATTTTAATGTCAAATACCTTTGTCTAAACTTTCATATCCTGTAGGTAAGGAAGGAGGCAGATGTGTAATAGAGCTCGGAGTGCCCGTGTCTGAAAGAATTAGCCTTTGTACAAGTGAATCGCCTTGAAAGGATGTAGCCTCAGTTCTTCATATATGCAAAAAAAGAGTATGCATGCACTGTTACTGATGCTTTTGGTTTTCAGAAGCTTTAAGGTGTTTGTTATAGACAAAGTATACACCTTCCAACATCATGAATGGGGGAAAATACTGCTATAGAAGAGTTTGTTTCCTGCAACTTGGGTTACGGCTGGTGAGTGCTCTGTGACAGTGCAGAGTTTCTAGGTAGGGTGGGGTGATGCCACTGCTTTATCTTGGCCTTCAGTCATCGGACTAAATGATGCTCTGCAAATGGAAAAGCAATGGACAGGCATCCTGCTGAAAACAGAGCACAGTGTGTGCCTCTAGTACTAGTGTGGTAAGATAAGGCTGGGACTTGTCATGCGATTGTGCTACATGCTTGATGCCTGCCCTCGCCTTCCTTGGGTCCTCTCACAGCTGGAAGTAGCAGCCCTGTGTCCTCTGTAGATTGACCAGCTGCTTTGCTTGTGCAGCACACTGGTGGCCAGGGAGCTTTGGACTTCTGTGATGGCAGGCGTTTCTATATTGCTGTGGTCAGTTACTAAAGAACTATATTTTTTTTTTAGGTTAAAGTTCTGCTCAGTTCTTAAAACTGGACCTAAGCATGTTCAGTTACATCACCCTAAATTCTCTGTTTACCCTTTTGGAAAGCTGTGGTTTATACTTGTCTGGACCATCACAAAGCATTGCTTACCGTGCTCTCCCCTGGTGTTCCTGATGGCTCATTTTGGAACTGCTCCTTTTTGTAGCTTCGTGAGTTCTTTCTCCTTTGCGCATCAGCTTTGCATTGGGAAGAATATAAAGTACATCCATGCTGGTGGGAAAAGCCAGCAAAGTTTTTGTTTTTTCCTTCCCACTGAGGTTAGTCCCTCTTTGAATGTTGTGTTGTCTGATTTACCTTTTCTGCTCTTTCTGTTACAGCCTGCTTCTGGGATGGCTTGAGTCAACTAAACAAAACAACAGGGCAATGCACTCAATTCACTAGGGACTATATATGTGTTCTGGCTGACACAGGTGTAACAAATTGCCCTTTTAGCCCTGTTTACTTGTTTTCCTCATTTGGTCACAAGTAGGTTCTGCTTGTTGGTGATCAGAGAAAAGCCCTGGATTCCCTGTTCCTACCTTGTGTTGTGGTCAGGGAGACATGGAGCAGAGGTGATGTCCCTTTGGTGCTTGAAGATTCTGCTGTACAAAGTTGTACTTGAGCTGGTTTGAAATAATATTTCCAGGTAACTGTAAAAAGTTGTTGCTTTTACAGTGAGCACTGAGGATTTGTTATTGTCTGCCATGTCAGAGCATCACTGCATCTAAGCTGGTGGCTCATCACATGAGGGGATGAAAGGGCAGCACTGGGTACTTGAAGAATACGAATTGGTTTAGATCCATAGAAAGGACAAAATTGGGGTAAACAAACCTGATCCTTAGACTGAACCTGGACTGGGTGACTTCTTCGCTTTGTGTGGTGGACACTTGGGCATCAATCAGTTTGGGTGCAGACAGGGGAATGGCTGATGTGTGAGGCATAATATTTCTGATTGCTGTGAGGCTGGCTGAGCTGGTTTTATGTCAATGTTTTGTATTATATGTTAATGAGGAAAAATAAAAGGGATTAACTTATTAACAAACCTCACTTTTAAAATGAGCACTGCTCAGGTAGAGACTGGATGGGATGTGAATTTGATTCCCCTCCCCCACATTTTAGTAGCTGTAAGTGATTGCCTCTGGATCCATCTCGGAAGACTGCAGTGAACCATTGCTTACAGTATTGTAACCACTTGTACGTTTGCTGGTGGAAAAGTGAAAAAGCTTTGTCCTAGAGCTTGGTTGTGGCTGTAGTGCATCATTTAATCTTGCCCTGGCTGTGGGCCAGAGCTCAAGGCCCGCTGGCAGGGCTGGAGCAGGCTGGGGGGGGACTGAGCATTCCCATGACGGGAGGTGGCCTGGTGCACATCCATCTCCTCACTAAGCTAGCTGGCACACAAAAACTGCTCCCTCTTTCTGGACACGCTTTCTGCTCCTCCAGTAAGTTGAAACAGCCGAAGGAGTATCTTTTGCAGCAGGGTTGGAGTGACCTTCCTGCAAAACACAGTTCCCCTAAAAGTCACGGCTTGTTCCTGAGCTGCAGTCTGCTGTGCTTGCCTGGCACCATGGATGGTGAGCATGGGTTCAGCCAGGCAGCTGTGTCCCTTGTGGTTTGTCTTTCAAAGCAGACGGCTTCAGTATCAGATTGATGCTTTCCGTGCTGTGCTGTGGGCTGTAATTCCATCTACTGCAGCACTGTGAAGGTGACACCTGAAAAGGTGTCTGCTTCTTCCTGATGTCCTCCCTGTATCTTCTGCATGCATAACTGGAGGCACCATTTTACCTGTGTGTTGGTCTTGCTCAGCACGTAGTTGCATTTCTCTGAAATGCTGTTAGAGAGAATTTCAATGTCATTCATCGCAAGCACTGCAGTTCCTGCAGTATCACTGTCCTTTGTCTTCTCTAGTCTGGAACAGTAGAAGCATCTGTTTATGCCATTGATTTGGCAATTATTAGAAGGACATTGAATAAAGGACATTATTAATGGAAAGCAGTAGTGTTCAAAGACCTCTGCCAGTAAGGTCTGTGCTTTTAATAGTTCTGCAGATTCATCACAGATTTGGAACTTGACAGCAGGTTGATTCTCTGGATCAGTCTCTAGGTTAGCCCAAAGATAGTGGACAAGGGCAACTGGAGTATTTTGTTTGCCAGAGAGTTTCAGCTTGGTCTTTGCAGATGAGCTGAACTATGGATGATTTATTTAGCTGAGCTGACAGGAATGAGTAAATAGACATGTTGAGAATTCTGCATTCATGGTGTAGATCAGTGTTTGGGTAGAAATGAATGAAATGGATAATACAGTGAAACTGCTGAAAAAATTACTGGCATGGGAGTTGCATCTCATTCAGGTGCTGATGGTGAAGTAGTACTCAGTTAAGCAGCAAATTTCAAACCTGTGAGACCTTGTGATGGCTTGCTTAAGACCAAATGTACAGTGCGATGAAGCACAATGCATTAAACACAGATTTGACTTAAAAAGAAGGATGGAAATGAATGGCTGAGATATTTTAGGTAATTGCCTTGAGCAACAGTGATGGTAACACACTCCAGTGTGGTAACAGCTTCAGTAAGTTATAAACAAGCTACAGCTGAGGCTAGATCAGGCAGCTGATAGTGTGCATGGTGCCTGCTGTAATTTGGCTGGAGAGCAGCGCGTACGTTGTGTGCAGGCTGTACTCCCTGGTGTCTGCTCAGAGCTCCCTTACAGAGGGGTGTACCTGCAGAGGTCTGGTTCCCAAAACACTTCCCACTTCCCCGGCTGCTTTAGTTTTACCTGAAGTACCTTGCTACAAATACTGGTTTTCACTGAGTAAGACTTAAAATGAGGTTTTACTAATTCAACAGCCTCTTTGTCAGCTATCAAGGCTAGGAAAGCTGATTGTTATGGGGAGAACATGTTCTTCAGGGATCTTGGAACATCATAGTATTTTACACTGGAAAAAAACCAACAGATTTTTTTCCTTTTTTTGAGGTGAGTAGAATGAAGAACATGAACAAGGCCAGGTTGGCCGGGGCTCTGAGCAATCTGATCTGGTTGGAGATGTCCCTGCTCCTTGCAGGGGGTTGGACTGGGTGGGCTGTAAAGGTCTCTTCCAACCCAAACCATTCTGTGATTCTATGACTGAGGTAAGCTGGACAAGGATGTTTTTCTAACAATGTCAGCTATACAGGATTTTGGTTGTGTATACAGAAGATTGGCTTTGAAGTAATTTGTTTTTCCGCACTTGGAATTTGGCATCTCTTGATGTGCGAGCTTCCCCTTTTGAGAGTGTTAGCTTGGAAATCCAGTGGTGGTGATTCAAATAGTAAAATTTGTTAGTACTTTCTTGTGTCAGCAAGGTGGAGGTATAAAAGAGTTACAATTGAGTTGCTAATTAACTTGGCTCTTCAGCATGGCTTTTTGGAAAGTAATGCTGCCTCTTGTACCATTCCCTGTGGAAAGGCAGTGTGTGCTCTGGCTGATGTCCCTGGTGACCTGGGGCATTTCACGCCCCACAAGAAAATCTCAGGAGTGAAATGTCTTGTGACTTAAAGCACCTGCACATCCTGTGACCTGTTTGCTGGGTTGCTCTACAAGGTGGACTTATTTTGTGAGGAGAGCATGAGGTATCTGCAGTATCTTCTTTTCCTGGTTACATCCCCTGTGTTGAAAACTGAGAAAATAGCCTGGTACAGACAAGCAGTGCTGAGGCTTAATACAGCATACAGAAAGGTGTGATATCCTACTGTGTCTTGCTAGGTTTGTGTGGTCGCTACTAGATTTTTAGAGCTTATTTTGACCAACTCATATTTTAGAAGACAAACCTAAAACTCTTGCAGAGTTAGTGCCTTCTGTTGCTTCCCCTGACTTGCAGGGAAGAGAAATGTGTGAAAGTGGGGGTGGTTTGGCCCCTAAATAATACTTTGTGCTTTATGCACCAAATGCTTAAAATCTTTCTATTTTGGAGTTAAGTAATCAGGCTAAATGGCAATGCATAGAAGGTAGAAATGAAAAATCTGGTGTGGAGTACATGCCTTGGAAAGTATAGCGTAAGGTATAAGATTATTTAGGATAGGGCTTTGCATAGGATTAAGCCAATTGAATTTAGGGGAGGAGTGGGGCGACCTGCAGACATGTTGGATGTTGGAGACAGGGAAACTGAAGCGAAATCCTGAGCAGAAGAAATTATTTTAAGAATAAGAAATACCAGAAATAACATATAATCCACAGACAACATAGGTATTGCTGTCAGTTTTTACATAAAAAGCCCCCAGCTGCTTTGTTAGTGAGTACAGGAACGCAATGAGAAGCCAACTAAAGTGCTGAGCACAGGTAAATCTGTGCAGCCCTGTGTTTTTGTGCTGTGTGCCACTTGTCGTTGGCCTTGTCGGCCACTGCTGCGTGAGGACATGTGGAGCAACTGAAGGGGAGCCCTGGCCTGGGCTGGAGAGCCAGAGCTGCTGGGTGCCTCGCCTGGAGAGAGATGCTGCGTTGTAGTCAGTCTGCCTGAAATCAGTGGGTGTGAAGTTGAGCACTAGTAAGTGAAGACAAAATGACTGAAGGGAAGAGACGGCATCTCTGATGTGCCAGGGCGTTATCTGTCTGGCAAACACCTAGGACAGGGATCTCCATCTGGCGTGGGCTCGGCCGTCGAGGAGCGGCTGCTGCCATAGGAACCGAGGGAGTGCCAGGGCCCTTCTGCTGGGATTAAAGCCGGGACAGCCGCATTGTGGCAGGCAGAGCTGCTGGCTCCGATGTTCAGCTCTTTGTCTTCACAACCCATCACCTGCACTGCTACTTTTTCCTTGCTAACATGACTCTAAGAGCATCAGGATATGGCTTAAACATTATGCTGTACTCTACTTTCGGATGCTCAGTGGTAAAAAAGGGAATAGGGATTTTAAACATCATTGAGGGAGCAATATGTGCAACAGGGGTCACACACAGCCAGTCGCTCTCGCAGGGCTCAGCTTTGTATTCAGATGCGCTGGCCGGCGAGCTGCAGACATTCCAGATACTTGGGTTCGTTTTGGCTGTATCCAGGCACGCACTCACAAAGAGCACGATGCGTGCAGTGAAGTATAAATCCCGTCCTCTAATGACTCAAAGCACCATTGTGTGCGCATACATGCTTAACAGATTGTATAATTAGCTGGCTTTGTAAGCAGGCAGCATGTGTGACTCTTCAGCAGTTATCTAGAAATCTTATGTGGGGTGAGGAGTGTCTGCAGGTCCTTAAGCAGCCGATGAGTGCTGGGTGGAAGAGAGGGGGCTGCATCCCCTGTGCCTGGAGGAGAGGGGCTTCCCAGGCCTGGCACTGTCACCTCTGCCTTACCCTGAGCACTGTGCTGGCAGGCAGCTCTTCCCCCTTGGCTGGTGGTGCCAGGCTGGTTTGGCTGGCTGCTCTGGGGGTGTGGGGACAGGGTGACAGGGACTGTCCCCAAAGGCAGCCCCCACGCAGCACCCTTGAAGACAGGCTCACCAGATCGTGTAGCCGTGTGCTTTAGCAAGCACCATCAGAGCCCTGCTCTTGGCCCTGTGAGTTTGTTAGGTTTTGGCCCAAGCTGCCGCCTGTTTTGTATGAAATAATTAATTCAGAAATGTTAATCCTGGAGGTCACAAGTCTCACTGCAGAGTTATCCTGACCCTGCGGCACAGGGGCTGCTGGGCCTGCATGCAACGCGGCCGCTGCTGCAGTGCTGTGCCTGCTTGCACTTGGGAGAGAGGGGCTGCTAAACCCCGGGACCGGCTACCAGCACGTAGGAAGGCTGGGGTACGCTGCCGGGGAGGAATGCGACAGGTTGTGCTGGTGTCCGGGAGACATGGAGGGTGGGAACACGCACCAGGCCCCGGGATGCATGCTTGGGATTTCACTGGAGCCAGGGAGGAGCCAGGAGGGAAGCGAACATGACCTTGAAAATCGTTATCGAGATGAAAAGGTGCAGTCAGCGAGCACATTCCTCCGCCAGCCACGCTGCGCAGCGTGCCGCCCGGCTGGGCTGACGGCGAGCGCTGTGGCTGCACGGAGCTCCAACAAACGGCTGCTTGTCTCGTCTTCAGGAGATCCCTTCCTGCAGTCAGAGGCAGGGTGACTGCCAGTCCCATGGTGGGACCGGCGTAATTTAAGGGTGCGTGTAAATCTAAGGGACCAGCTTTTAAAGTTGACCGTATCTGTGCCCTTCACTTATAAGTAATTATGAGTGTGGAGACAGTAGCAAGGCAAAGTTTGGCAGCTGGAGAAGATGGGCCACTCGAGAGGACCAGTTTTAATTATGAGTCCATGGCTGATGAAGCTCATCTACAAGTTTGGTGCCCAGAAATCTGGTGAGCAGCCAGACAGCTCATCACAACCAGCAAGGGGGGGGTTGCGATTTTCCCCAGTGCTGCTTCTGTTTGTGACACTCCTCTGTTGCTGGCACGCTATTGACTGCCGAGTCCCGCTAACCCAACTGTAAATTCACTTGGCAGAAAAGTCTGGGTACTCTTCTGTTCTGTTACTGAATGGAAGCAGTTAGTGGGAGGGCTTGGAGGGTGTGATAAGGGAGAGTGGAGCTGCTGGACTGGGAAAAGGAGCAAGAAAGGGGTGTGTAGGGTGGAAGGTGTGAGATGCTTTTTATGGGACCAATAAGCCATTAGCCTGCCTCAGCTGCTGATGTCTTTGTGCGTGGATCTGACATTTCTCCCTTCCCCCCATACCAGCACATGCAGTTACATACTCATTCAGGTTAAGAGACTGCATTGCCTGAAAATGGATTGGTTTTTAAATGCTTTTTGGGTGCATTTGGTCCTGAAGCATGTCCCAGAAAAGTGTCTAGCTTCACAGTACAGATAAAGCAACTCTTCAAGTGCAAAAAAGACATCAACACTTACTACTACTATGACTGTGAATATGTGCAGCAAAATGATAAATGCTGCATTCCTGAAGAAAGCCAAGTATCCTTACAGCTTGACTGTGACTGTGGCACGTATTGCTGAGACTGTGCTGCAACTTTGGGAGCAGATGCTTAATTTTTTTTTTCCTGTGGACAAGGGTAGAATAAAAACCTCTCTCTATGACTATCTGAATTTACTATGTTGTGCTGTGTGGTTTTTGTTAGAGGAATTCAGGTGTTTGACAATGTCTTTTAGATGGTTCTTTACTAAATGCTTAGCTTAGAGCATTTGGGCAAAAATCTTGTCTTGCTTGTCAAATTCGGATCATTTTCAGTTTTAGCAGATCTAGATGTGTGCTAGGAATTTGGATGTGTGCTAATAATGTTGGGAAGTCTGTTTTCAGCTAGTGTGGAGCAGAGTGCCCCTCTGCTCAGGGAGACAGAGCTTGGCTTGCTCCTGCTGGCTCTCATGTGAAGACTCATCTCCCAGGTGAGCTGAATTGACTTGCTGAGGAGTGTGACAAGTAGTCTTGCCATCATCTCTGATGCTCTTGTGGAAGTAGTATTAGGTCCTATTGAGTCATGGAGCTGTCAGGATTGGTAGGCTGGCATGTGCTGATCTAGTTGGATAACAGAAGAAGCTGCATGTCCACAGCCTGCTCCTGCTCAAATTGTGAGATGGTGTGAGCACACTATTTCTCTCAAAACTGGTGGACTTGCTAGCCAGCTTCCTTCTTGGTCCAAGCTTGATGCCATAACCCCAGCTTTCATTTGCAATGATACTTAAGACGAGTGTAGCATCTTTGGTTTTTTTCTTTTGAAGTTACTCAGCTTGTAAAGCCAGGATGAAATGCAGCCAGATCCGTTGTGGTTCATCTTCTTCACTTCTTAACATTGAGCAATTAGTATGGAGGTACTGAAGCTGGTGTGTCTGCTGTCACATGAGCCAGGAGCTTTGAATAAGGTACATAAGAACTGTTAGAGACTTGAAGCTAACTTTTTTTTGGCAGGCTGTCATTATAAACCTTGAAACTGTTAGTAATGAAACGATAACCACCAGGCATTCGGTTACAATGCAGATTGAGGGGAGAAGATGCTGACATGCTGACCCACCTACATCTTTCCAGTGCAGAGTTTGTGACCTGGGTTTCTGAGTTCTGCAGGACCACCGGCTTGCTCTCAGCTTGACTTAGCAGAATGCGGGTTGTCTTCTCGCAAGAACCTCTATCTCAGCCCCTTAGTGTGGGTGTAGGAGGCCGCCTGTGTTCTCATTAGCTCTGTGACTTCTGTGGTGACTGGCCAGCATTGAGGTGAAACTTTTCTGTGCTACAGCATCAATGGCAGTAAGGTTATAATGTCATCATCAAAACCAGAATTTAGTATTCAGGGGCTACTCTGATTTTATTTTATCTTATGAAAAGTTGCAATCTTTTGCTCTTCCCTGAGAGAGTGCTGTAAATCTGGCCTTTTTTTTTTTTTAAATGCAGAGAGTTATTTTTACCCAAAGTTTGGAGGCATTGCTGGCAGAGTTGACTCTCTGGAAGAGCAAGAAACTGACTATGGAGAAAGATGAATTTAATAAGCTTCAGCACACCAAAGCAAAGAAAATATGCCAAGACCTTTGACAACTGATTTCTTTTTGTCTAGAGTATTTCTCTTATGATAAATATTTCAAAGTATGTTTTATTGCTTCCAAAGGGAGTTAGAGTATTTGACTTATCTTTGGTGTCAGGAGTTGATAATCTTAGGCCCCCCCTCACTAAACAAAACCACAACACCGTGGTGCTCATATGTTTGGCTTTGCCTGTGATAAAATGCATGTTTGTCCTGAACCTAAAGAAGGCTTTCACTTTAGTTGCACTGTTCCAGAGTCTTGAACATAGACAGTACCAAAACCATAATCCTTCTCCCTGTTTGGTCTGAGCTGTGGTCCCTGAGTCTCTGCGCTGTGCTTTTCTGCAGATGGGTTATTTTCTTTCTTCCTGAGCCGAGTGTTGGGCCTGCAGGTCTTCAGCGGGCCGCTTGTGTCACTTCAGAGCCGGCAGAAGGACTGCAAGTGGGGTTTAGGCTGCGCGAGGTAGGTGGTGAAGGGAAATGCAGAGAGCAAGTGGTGGTGTAACTTCAGTGTTAACACAAGTGTGATCTGTTGCAAAATATATTGATAGTGGATCATTCAAAATAAATGATGTTTGTAAGAGTAAATCAATTAAACTCACTTGGTGATGCATATCTCATTTTTGCTGTCAGATGAGTGAGCAAACTTCAGTGGTTGTTGATTTGTATTGAGTCCCTTGCAATGTGTGAACTACTGAGCCGTGTTTTGTGCTTCATACAGTTCTGTCTATAAACACAGTTTGGAATAATTTTTTTTGTAGCTTAACTACATAATAAATCAAGACTTTTTTACTTTGGATGAAAAAATTACTAAAACCTATTATTAGCTTTACACTTTTATGCTTCTAACTCTTTACATCTCCTAAAGCTTTACTCTCCTGAGGTTGTTCTAGACATCTGTTCTTGTTTTGACATTTCTGTTTATTTCTGTACAGTATGACTTTTCAGGAACTGAGAAGGCATTGTGTCAATACTAATAGCAACAGTAGTGGATAGTGAAGCTGATACTGTAGATTCCAGCTGCTTATGTGCTTCAGCAGTCACTGCATCCATGAGCTGAGTGCCGTGTAACCTGGGTTTCTCCTCTTCGGAGCAGAAATGAGGTGCCATGCCTTCATTTCCAAAGCCTGCCCTCAGTACTAACCTGCAAGACTAAGTCTGTTGGAATAGTTTTGGTTTGCCCCTCTTGAAGGATCTGGCATGGATTACAGTTTTTAGGGCAACGCTTATGCTTGAATATGTGTACTGTATCTTGAATTCACCGTGGCTTTGCTGGCTTCACTGGCAAGATTTTTGTTCTTCTGTGTTCTCCACTGCTCTAAAGTAATCTTGACCAGGCATCTCTGGTTCTTACAGACAGGCAGAAATATTCCTGTTCATACCTGGTAGCACTGAGTTTGCGAAGGCATTGAAGGGGCCCATGTTCTCCTGTGACTACACTGAGGCCTCTCTGGGGGTCCCTTGACTTGGTGTGCTTCCTATGTGTGGCTGGATTCAGCTCTATCTGGACAAAATGTCAGAGCTGACAGACTGCTGTCAGATCAGAGTAGTGAAGTCATGTTTCCAGAACTGACCTAGGCATTGCATAAAAGGAAAGCGGCTGCAGCTGAGCTGTCTTGGGGCAAAGAGCAGAAGAGGCTCTGCTGCTTGCCTAGACTGTGTCCTGCAAGTGATGCAGAACAAAGAGCCTGGTAATGGTAATGTTTGGGATCAGGAACATCAAATAGCTAAATAACTCAATAAGAACACTTACAATGCAGAAATAGCAAGCAGGCTAAAGTTGCTGCACAGAGTCAGCAATTAGCCCAGGGCTAGTAGGAGGTGAACCAGGGAGCAGCATACAAACTACGTGCGTGTAAAACCAGCCTCCTGTGCTTCCCTTGCTGCTTTCTGAATATGTTTGCATGCTAGCAATGCTTAGGTTCTACGTTGGGTAGACCAGGCAGCCTAGATGAGGCCAGTGATGTCTATTTTCCTCGCTTCAAATGCCATGTGAATAAAGGGTGCAGAAGCTGGTAGTGTTGTGGGAGGCATTTGCTGTTCTTTTTCACAGTAGAGACAGAGCATGCTGGTAAGAAATATAACAACAAGCATTGCTTCTTCAAAGAGTTAAGATTTTTGATCACCACACATGAAGAGAAAATTCAGTGCCTGATGAAGTCAGACTGTGGGGTGAACCACAAATCTGTTCCCCTTTACAGACATGCAGGTGGTCAGCTCACTGTGCCGCTGCCTGCCTCTGCATGCCACCTTCCATGGGATAACGTGTTCCTAAAGGCTGAGGCACAGCAATTGTTCAATACTTGCCCCATTGCCAAAGTCTCAAATATTTATCATCTTCTGGCAGTAGCTCTTGGTGCCCTGCTCTAGGAGCCGTATTGTGGGGGGAGTCAGTCCTATACACCTCTTTATCTTGAGGCATCTTGCCAATGTAAACTGCTGCCACCCACGCTATAGGCAGCCATTCAGAGAAGTAGGAGTGCAGGCTGCAAGAACAGAGACAAGCCTTCCAGTTCTTAATCTCCCAAATATGTCAAGAAACTAGTCTAACTACTCTGTCTGGATGTTTGGTAGACAATTTACCCCTTACTGTGCGGTGACCAGTCCCCTTCTTCAAGAACAGTCCAGCCTCTGAGTGAAGAGAGAGCTGACTTAATCTGTTCAGGCTGTTAGGTGGCAAGGCTGCTTCTGATCCTAGAAAACCTGAAGGCAAACTTAAAAAACAACCTCAGCCATTTAAAACTAAAGACATTTTAATGATTTGCATGGTTAAATTCTAACTCTTGCATACCTTTAGTTTAGTAGTGTTGCACTGTTCTCATCAAGTTGTACCTTACTTTTATATCTTTTCTGCTTAAATCTGTTCAGGAAAGCATGCAGGATATACAGGCTGGCAGGCAAGTTAATGTTGTGAGAAGTCTCAACTCCTATTTCCTGACTTTTAACCTTGAACTATCCCAGGAATTTCGCATTTGAGTGATTAAGAAGGTATGACTGACCTCCTGCCTCTCTCCTGCTAGCAGAACCAGTTTGTTAATCTCTGGGAATAATCTAAACTCTGTAAGTGGTTTTTGATAGTCTTCTCACAAATAATTTAGTAGTTCTTTGCTTTCAGAGGCAAATGATCTGTACGGAAAAGAAATGCATGGGCAGACTGTCAGTGTGCGCAGAGCAGAGCTTGTAGACATGCAAGCTTTTCAAAAGTGGCCAGAACAAGCAAGCCGCTAACTGTTAGACTGATATGTACTAGGCAAGCTCGTTGTGGCTAGTGGGGTGTTAAATTGTGCATTATATACCTCAATGGCTCCCTGAATCTGAGTAATAAAGTGTATCACTATTAAAGGTATAAAAGTATTTGTGTTTGGAATGCTCAAAATACAGGTGTCTTGGGTGTCTCCTGATCTGCTTTGTGTAGAATCTGCTTGGGTAGCATGTGACTGATTTCTGCAGAATAAGAATTTGGATGTTACCCGCTAATGCGAGAGAAGTAGAGGGTCTCAACTGGCAAATCATATACAACTGATGATCACGTTAATGAGGTGCGGGGGTTATTCTCATATGCTGGCCAAAGAGCAGTAGAGGACATCACTGCATTCGAGTGTCAATAAAACTGTTTAAAATTAAGATAGCTTGGAAGATAAGCTCTGAGGATAGATGCTGGGCTTTCTTATCACAGAGGTGGCCCAATGCATGGCGGTCAGGGGCCAAGATGAGATGCAAGATGAAAGATCTTTGGGAGGATGAGAAGATGCTCAATAACCATGGCAACAAAGGAAACAACTTCTGAACAGAAAACAGCTCTGCAGTCTGAGTTGCTTGAGATGTTGTGTTGATTTTTTGGAGGGCATTGCTACTGGTGATGTTTAGGTTCTGGTTTAAGCAAATTTGATTTACAGCAACAACCTCAAATAAGGTGTTTTTCTCAGACCTGACCCATTTTTACTGTAAGGGGTGTAGTTCTGTTCCTAGTTATCCTTTATCACAGCAAGACTGGGACCAGGCTGCAATGCCGTACACACGAAGAGGCATTGAAATGACATCTGTTTGGGATAACTGGAAGTTTAGGGTGACTTCCTTTGTGTGGGTGTTGGTGTAATGTCTGGCTGCCAGAACTTTGAAATGTCGTCGTTGATCTCTCATCAGACTCCTTGGAGCACAGTTAAGAAGCTTACCAAATTTGTGGTCACTTCTTAAAGGCTTCCCCTTATTACCTGGGAAGCACTTTCCTATTCATAGTTCTTATCTGCATATGGCAGGCCTGAATTACTCTCTGCTCCACTCCCTGCAAATGTCTCCCCTTCTAAACCCGCTACAGTTGCTGAGGTTTTGGTACAATTGAGGGTGTCATTTGGCCCAGAGCTGCCTGTGTGTCAATGCTGAGGATCCTGGCTGTTAGGAGTGACCTGTTCTCATCACCTTTTGCCTAAATTGCAGTTGGAGTGGGAATCCAAGGGAGTGTTTTATCCTGCTCAGGTGTGTGGTGACAGGGTGAGGAAAGCTTCACCAGCAAGATAATAAAAAAGGACCTCTTCGCTGCCACACCTCAAGCCTCCAAAAGCAGTTCTCCCTGCAGTGAGAGAAGATGCTCCCAGGGAAAATAGTTACTATAGTGATGAATAGCCCTGGTGTGTTTGAGGGCTGGATCACCAGGTTGAGTAATAAATGTGTAGGAGTCTATTTTTAAAAGCTTTTGTGAGGAGGAGATTGCTGTAGTCCTAGAAAATTTGTCTGCAAAGTGATAGGTTTTTTTCTGTGCTGAAGTTTAAAAATAATCGTCTGTCTTGAGAATGAGATGACCTCATTAAAAACAAAGAAGCTTGTATGCCATCATGTCGAGCCTCCTGGCAGTGATTCTTGCAGCAGCTTTCTGAGTTACAGTAGGAGCTCTACCCATTAACAGGTTCCTCCAACCCAGGCCCATGGGGATTGCTCGTGCAGCTGCCTTGGTGTCACAGCTGGAACCGAGGTGCTTTCAGCCCATTTTCTGTCCTGGTCTGTGTAGCATGTCCTGTCATATGAGCAGTGAGTTTTATTCAAATGAGAAATAAAGAAATGCTGTGTTATAAATAAATTGTTCAAGTAGAAGCCATTGAAAATAAAACCTAACTCCCAAGAATCTCCCGCAAGATGCTAGGTTTAAAAACTACTTGGTTTTATAAGAAATAGTATGAGTGGAAAAACTTGCTGGAACTCCCAGCTTTGTTACTTGACTTGCCCATGGGTCAAGTATGTCTCATACACTGGCTGTGAACCTGTGAGTGGAGGAGGGAAGAGGAAAAATGACCGGAGCCATTAAGCTGTTAGGTTTTGGTGGGTAATGCTATGGGTGTAAGAGGAGGTAACGTGAAGGTCCCAAGTGATCCAGGTGCCACCTTTGTTCCTTGTGCAGTGAGCCGCTGCTATCAGTACAGTAAACTAGGAAATCCCCAGTCTGTAGTTTCACCCGTATGGAGTCATGATGGATTTTGTACAAGGCCATGTGATCTGCACTGAACTGATTAAAATAAGGCTCTGCTGTTTAAATGGCTTTACTGTGTTACGGGGTTTTGAGGAACCCTGCAAACACAGGCATTAACTGAGCTTACATACGGCGTAGAAACTCAACAATCCACTGCTGGTTTATAAACTCTTAATGTCTTGGTGACCCAAGCGCACTGTTTGCTGTCTGCATGTAGATGTACATGCGCATGCGTGCTCACACAGCCATGCACCTGAAAAGCTCCTGTGGGTTTGCTAGGTTGCTGTAGGCCACCAAGTGGCACTGAAATCCAATAATTACAAAAATAATTTTTCCTGTTTTAAGGAACTCAGAATTGATTTGTTACCTTTGTAATATTAACTCCAGTAAGTAGCATGGTTCACCCATCTCCTGCTCCTGTCAGGAACCTCTGTGATCTTACAGCCATGTTTAACAAACCTTCTGTCAATCAAAAACTCGTTATACAAGCATTATTTGCCTTCAGTTTCCTGTGTAATGGGGTTTTTGATTGACAACAGTGGAGTTAAATACTATAGAAAGGCGTTCTGAATCTGAGATGAGCAAGTTTCCATTTAATAAATGTTTGCACATGATAACATTGGCTTCCAGTTTTATCTATGAAAGAAGCTGAAGGTGATAGATCAAAAATTATAAGAAATATAGAAACCTTTCTCATCTAAAAATGATGTGATTTATAAACTAGAGAGGGGAAACTAACTTTCTACTTCCTACTGTGGGAGCTAGGATTTGAACATCACTTGCTGTACAAATACTCGAGCTACTGGGGGCAAGTGTTCCATAGAATCATAGAGTAGTTTCGGTTGGAAGGGACCTTTACAGTCCATCCAGTCCAACTCCCCTGCAAGGAGCAGGGACATCTCCAACCAGATCAGGTTGCTCAGAGCCCCGTCCAACCCAGCCTGGAATGTTTCCAGGGATGGGGCATCCACCTCCTCTCTGGGCAACCACCCTCATTGTAAAAAAATTGTTCCTTGTGTCCAATATGAACCTGCCTCCCTCTGTTTTAAAACCATTACCCCTAGTTCTGTCACAACAGGCCCTACTGAAGAGCTTCTCCATGTCTTTCCTATAAAGCTCCCTTTAGGCACTGAAGGCTGCTCTAAGGTCTCCCCGGAGCCTCCTCTTCTCCAGGCTGAACAGCCCCAACTCTCTCAGCCTGTCCTCACAGGAGAGGTGCTCCCAGCCCTCTGATCATCTTCATAGCCTCCTTTGGACCCTCTCCAACAGGTCCATGTTCTTCTGATGTTGGAGGCTCCAGAGCTGGACACAGTTTTGCAAAGATGGAAGTGTCTTGGTGCATTCACTGGCTGATGGGTGGGCAAAGGCTTTCCCCTCAGCCTGTCTCTCTGCATGAAGACCATAAGGTATTCTCACGTTAGGAAGTTGGGTGATGCTGTTGCCTCTGTTATCAGGATTAGTTTCTGACATGGTGTATTTGACTTGCTGTGTGTGATGGTTGCTGAAGTTACCTGGTTTCCAGGTGTCCTAATGAACAATTGCGCTTACTCAAGTAAATTTGAATTTCTTGAATGAAATTTAATGAAAAAATAACATATCGAAAACTAAGAAAATATGATGGAAAGTGCTAAGTGTAAGTTGACGTATCTCTTTAAAAATACTAAATGTTCCTGAAAATTACTCAAATTAGAACTTAGCTAATGGGGAAAGCAGTTGCAAGTGGAATGAACATGAGATACAGGCGAGTTGATGAGATGAACATGTGGGTTACTTTTTGGTGAGCTGGAAGGCCGGAGTTAGGCTATGATTTACAGATATCTTCTCTAGCTCAGGCTAGTTTCTCTTGCAGGACCTCCACACCAAGTTTAGCCTCCAGCTTAGAAGCAGATGAAGTGCTGCAGGAGTAGGGCATTAGAGCAAAGCTGGAAGAGCATGGCTCAAAGATGCAAACTCATGTGCCAAAGACTGTAATCTCTTTTAACTAAACTAGTCTGGATTTAATAAAAAATGCTGTACCTACAGACTTTTTCCCCACTGGTTCCCTATTTATGACTGAAGATCAGAAGTTATACAAAGTCAGGATTCGCTGAACTTCTGGGTGTGTTGCTTTTTATTGAAAGCTGGATGAATGTATCTGGAGGTTTCACTAACAGCAGAGGGTAAGGAATGCATAAAGCATTGTCGTTTTCCTTCTGTAGTTACAAGCACAGTGGGTGAAAAGGGTCAATTTTTTTTAGATTGCTGCTTTGAGTCTAGCTACAGTGGGGACCTGTTATATGATAACGTGGTTTGAGTTGATGATATTTTTCCAAGGCTGCTAGGAAGCTTTGTGAATCACAAAGGAGATGTTTCAAAAGAAATAGTTCTGCAGATGTGCCCTAGCTTTAACTTCCCAAATGCAGAAACAATCGTGTTCTATGCAGAAATAATATGCTAAGTGAATCATATCTTGCTGTGAGAAAAACACTTTACCTTTTGCTTGTTTAATCCATCATGCTACATTGTGAGGATGCTTAGGGAGATGCTTGATTTTGGATTCCTGGAAAACTGGTTTATTTCAGTCTTCATAATAATGCCTAAAATCATATCTTAAAACAAAGAACTAATATCCTTTTTCCTTTTATACTTTATTCATAGTCTGGCTACATAACATTGCATGTCTTTAATCTGTAATTGTAGCTTTGCTGCTTTGATTTGTGCTGTTTTTTTCCCCAACAGCAAGAGAAAGGAGTTTAGAAGAGTAATGTGGTTATGAAGCTGCAGTTATTTGGGGAAATAGCTATATGACATATGCTGTCTGTAATAAATGGAATTACTCTCTTAATTCTAAAACTAATTATTCTTCTGTTTGCTAGTTGAATGACGGATTTCTCCTCTAATGAATACTTACCCCTCTGTGCAAGTGGGATAGTTGCAAGCTTGCAGTCAGCCTGGGAGGACAGCACTAGTCTGCTTGGTGGTGGGTGCTCCTTGTGAGGTATACTGAAAATCTGAATCTCAAAGGTGATATCATTGTCTTGCTGAGCCCTAGTAACTGGTGAGTCTCCAGCTGGCTTGTCATTGCTATGGCAGACTGATCCTGCCTTGCTTTTTCTCCTCTTTTTCCAAAACTCCAACTGAAAGGACTGACTGGTTGTGGTTCATGTCTTATACTTCATATGGAGAATAGGAATGTGTCCTTCAGTTGCTTGGTCCTGGCTTCCTATTGGGTCTGGCAGTTACTGACCACATCTGGAAGGAATTCAGCTGCCTCTAGCGAAATGGAACTGTGCCCCATCCCTGGAAACGTTCAAGGCCAGGTTGGATGAGGCTCTGAGCAACCTGATCTAGTCAGGGATGTCCCTGTTCCTTGCAGGGGGGTTGGACTAGATGACCTTTGAAGGTCCCTTCCAACCCTAACCATTCTATGATTCTATGAAAAGATGAGCAGAAGCTTTACAAGTTTGGTATTAAACTTTGGAGCATCGAAATTGGCATTACAGTGCCATTTCCTGATGAAAGTAGTCACAAGTCCTAGGGCTGATAGTGCAGTGCAATACTGTTTTTTAAAAAAAAAGTTTTATTTTAATTTTAGATGTGATTGAGCAGGATTCTGCTGCAGAAAACTCCAATCAGTGTGTAGTATAAACTAAGCTACTGAGGTATGTTTTATACCTGCAGCACACCCTCACCCTGTGTGCTTTAAGTGTGGTTTAATTACTGCCCCATGTTGAGGGACGTTTGCTTGGATCACTTGCCGGAAACGTAGAGCGCTGTAGCTCGTGGGATGTGGGAAACGCATGGTTTCTGGTTGAATCAATCCATAGGGCTGAGCGGAAGCTGGCATACAAGGTCAGAGACTGTGCAAACCCAGGATGAAGTGACAGAGCTCTTTACAGAAGTAGCAAACCAGCAATCATAAAACCAATTCACAGTAATATTTTGAGTGTTACTAATCAAATGATGCACTGGAAAAGACCACTTGGACTTTGCATGGCCTAGATGGTACACTCTGTCGCTGCTGACTTCAAATATATTTTCACAAATAAATAAATACCAACCTTTGTTTTCCCTCGTTCTGGATAACATGTAATAAGTATTAAGTCTAGGCTTTATCATGGACTACATGTGAAAATTTTTCACAGAATTTTTTAATAAAATACTTGGCCACGGAAGGACAGTGTCATGCTTATCAATGCAATCAAACAATTCCTACGACACAAATCTCCTCAGTAGTTACATTGAAGTATCAAGCTGTTTTTCCTGATGTCTGTGAAGTTGAGACCAACCCTTAGCTTTTAAAAATCTCCTTGATTCTTAAGCTGTGAGAAAGTAAGCGGAGACCAGTTCTTGTGATTGTCTTTTGTTCTGGTTTTTTTTTCTTTTTGCAAAGGTGTGACCATCCTGAAGACAGAGGTTTTTCTGCATTTGTTTTGATGGGCTTGGAGGAGAAGCCATCCCCAGCAGCACCCCTGTTTCTGCAGGCAGCACCCTGCTTTGCCCAGGGGAGCTCGGCTGCGGCTCTGCCCTGCCGTGTGGCACAGCGGAGGTGCTGGGGCAGCCAGGGCAGGGTGAGCTGCGTCCCCCGTTACCTGCCATGTCATCCTGGTGTGTCTGTGCCCCGCTAAGGGATGAGAACATTTTTACCCTTGTGCATCTTTGACTTGATGAACTCAGAGTAGCACATACGGGGTACATTTGGACTGAGGAAACAGCTTGATCCACAGGGGAAAAACATGAGATAAGGGATAGCAATCAGAAGTATTGAGATTCTATTTTATTTTCAGGCAATCTCTATTTTCTATACAAACATGCTTTTGGTACACAGTCTAGATTAAGAACAGTAAATATAAACCTTTCAGTGAAACTTTGTCAATAAAGTTTCACAGTTCTGTGTTGTGAAGTTCTGAGTTCTTTTTTTGCACTGTAGAGCTTTAAATTAAATTGAAATTTTCTGAGAAAATAGAAAATCGTGATTGCCACTGCTTCAGATGGCAAAGGCAACGTGTTGAAAGTGAAATGTAACAGCAGGTAAGTAGATATCTTCCTGGCTTATGTAGCTTTTACAGAAATAGTCCTTACCATGTACCAGACGTGCAGGTCATGTTTTGGGGGGAATTATGTTAGTCATTAAATGTTGATTTTTATGTTGAACCCCTTATGGTTGAAGGCTTTTTCCTAAAATTCCACTTTGCACTAATGAGTGACTGTAAGATTTTAATATGAGGCTACCAGTTGGTTGCTTAGTGCCTCCACATGAAGTATCTTCAAGTGTGCTCAAAACTTAATAAAACTCTTTATCTAGCTGCCAGCCCTGCTGGATTACCTTTGGATATGAAAGACTTTGCAAACCTGTGCAGTCTCTTACAGTGGGTTGGAAACTTGCTCTCTTAACCACCTAACCTTCCTGCGGCATTGTTGTAGTTTAGCCCCACTTGGGACCAAGCTATGCAGTCTCTCACTCACTCCCCCCACCCTCCAAGAGAATAGGGAAAGATAATATAATAATAAGGTTTGAGATACGGAGAGAGAGAGAGATCACTGAAGTTACTGTTCTGGGCAAAACAGACTTGACTTGGGGAAAACTATTTATTATTAATAAAACTACAACAGGATAATGAGAAAGATAAAACCAACTTCCCCGACTCCTCCCTCTTCCCAGGCTTAACTTCATTTCAGTTATCTCTATCTCCTCCTTCCCCCCCGCCCCCGTGGCACAGTGGGAAGGAGGGAATGGGGGTTATGGTCAGTTCATCACGCGTTGTTTTACGCTGCTGCTTTGTCATCAGGGGAAGAACTCCTCGTGTTCCTCCCCTGCTCCATCGTGGGGTCCCTCCCACAGGCCACGGTCCTTCGTGAAACTGCTCTGGCGTGGGTCATCTCTTCCATGGGGTGCAGTCCCTCCAGAACAGCTGTCCCAGTGGGCCCTCCATGGGCCACAGCCTCCTTCAGGCCTCCACCTGCTCCGGCGTGGGGTCCTCCACGGGCTGCAGGTGGATCTCTGCACCTCCGTGGACCTCCATGGGCTGCAGGGGGACAACCTGCTCCACCATGGTCATCACCACGAGTTGCAGAGGAATCTTGGCCAGGAGCCACGTTACTCCTCCCCCTCCTTCTTCACTGACCTTGGTGTCTGCAGCCATTCCTCACAACAGGCTGGCAGACGCCTCTCAGGATCCTTTTTACATCTTATTCACTTCTCATCTCCTCTCCACTTCTTGCAGCCAGGCCGGGCCAAGCTGGGCCCAGTCGGCCGCCTGGCGGGAGGCCAGAGGGTGAGGCCTGCAAGGCCCACAAGGCTCGTGCCTCCCCCTCTCTGCCCCCACTCAGCTGCTTCACATCTTCTCCCTTTCTTTTTCCTCTTTTCCCCTTCTTAAATACGTTATCGCAGAGGCATTATCATGGGACATTCTGCTACCAATTGGCTTGGCCTTGGCCAGCAGTGGGTCCGCCCTAGGCCCGGCCAAGTCCACTGAACAAAGGGGACCAACTTCTAGCAGTTTCCTACAGAAGCTACCAACTTAGACCCCCCCTCACTAAACAAAACCAGAACAGGAAGCCTGCAACAACTGCCAGCTTTTAAGTCAAACTACAGGTGTGCTGGAGAATGGCTAGTTTGTAAGTGGTGCTAATAACCAATCTGAGGCCCAGAAAAGGAGCCAGAGGCCTGGTCTTGATAACATGTCATGGCAGAGTTCACAGCCCCTGCTTGCTTCGTCTGCCTTGCTCTTTGCAGACTTGAGAGTGGTAGGTGTCTAAATATGATGGCAGCTGGGGAACAGTATGGGTGCTGGAAGGTGCAGTCAGATGAGGACTCTGCCTCAGGTGGAAGCAAGGCACAGATGAGTTACACTTAGCAGAAACTTTTCAGAAACCTTGACATGTCTGAAGCCCAGGCTATTGGGAAAATTGGTATCCCTGAGGTGATAGAGGGTAGGTGTTCGTGGCATGCCTGCAGGACTGCGTGTGGGATGCCTGCAGCACTCTGCCTGGGATGCACACATGGTGGTATTCCAAGTAGCATCTCTGGGATAGGTCTTTGGAAAGCTCTGAGAAAGTGTGAATTCACAACAGGCTTGCAAATTAACTTAACTTTTTTGTGTAGAAACAAAAATAGACAGAGAGTTGCAGTTATGGACATCCTGAGAAATAAGGGATTGTAATAGGGTACATTTAGAGATCAGAAAGGCAGGAGAAGTTACAGCTTGTGCCAGAGTCAGCACTGGGAGGGGAGCTCCTGACCTGGCAGATAAAGAGAAGAGTACGCTTTCCAATTCAGCTGTTTTAGAATGTGCACATTGTTTTTAACTTTGGACATCTATTCTAATAGGGCGACACGCCTTGCTTTGCAGGGAGTCAGCATGGAGATTATCCATCAGCTACTTTCCGCTGAACCCTACCTGCAGCCCTTCAGTTTTGTGTGAACCTGACAGGGCTCCTCTGCCAGGGTGGTCACTACTGTTACACTATTGATGCAATGCCACAGTGGACATGCAGAGATACAGACTGGAGAATTCAAAAAATAAAATTTATCCAGCTGCAGGCAGCAATCAGTAGAGCCAATGGTTTCCCTTAAATGAAAATAAAAGACATTTGGGATAGAACCATGAATTGTCCTCAATTGTTTCTATGGGAACCACCTTCAAATAAGTTCTGTAACCAGACATTTATTTAGACAAAAATATTTCACAACTGAGGCCTGGAATCACACACTATAAATGGTAAGCAGTTCTGAAGTGAAAAGATAAATTATACTTCATAGTCACCACCTGAGGTTTGAATTAAACAAATCTATACTCCTTAACTGGGTTAAAATGAAAGAGAAAATACGGTTGTTCCTACAGAAGTGTGGCCATTCACTCACTCTTGCAGTGCATCAGAATCAAAAAAATTGGTGCTAGATGAATCATTAGATAATTCAGTATTAATAAATTTCATGAAAATAATAAGTAATAATTACTAAATTAAAACCATAACAAATCCACTCAGTATTACAGAGAACAGTGTGGAACACAAGGTACGGTGCACAATTGCTTCATTTTATATTCTTCTGTAAAAAAAAAAACAAACCAACAAAAAAACCCCCCAAAAACCAAACCACCTTATTTTTTCCACTGTAAATTCTTTGCTAGTAAGACAAGTACAGCATATCTCCCTAACAATTAAAATACAGCCTGTAGCTGATGGAAGCTACAATAATATCCTGGAATTTTTCAGCACCCTGATAGAAATTCTGAAAATAAAAATTTATATTTTTATGTCATTGTATATCAAAATGTATTGTATATCCAGTTTGTATAACGTCCCTTTCTGTTTATAGTGTTATTAATTAAATTTATTTCTTTCTGTCCCTACTTTTAGTTTTCAGTGAACTGCAGTTTTATGACCTGACAACTTATGGATAACACATAAATAAGCGAGGCTGGACAGTGACATGTCCCTTCCAGAATACAGATTTAAGCATAACTCAAGATCTGAAAAGGAGGAAATTAAGAGCTGAGAACATGTCTGTTCCCTTAACCTTGACCCTGCCGGAGCTGGGAATTGCAAGTAGGAATGCCTGCATCTCCAAGTAATTCAGCTATGTCTGCTGTGCTAGGTTTAGCTTCACAGAACTGACCTTGTGATCTGAGGTGGGCTAGGAAGTCTAAAACTCCAAGTTTTCTGATTCTTAGAGTTCTGCTGAACCTGATGTTCTGCAAAAGCACAAGAAGCCCTCATATAATTAAGTCTACCTTAACCAGGTGTTCACTAATTAATTAATTTGCTACTAACTTTTTCAGAAAAAGGAAAAATTATTTATAGACATTGTAGATCATTTAAACACCCAGATTACTTACAAACATATGTGAGGAGATGCTATTGGTGTCAGTTAGAAATTTCATAGCAACCTTGTGTGTCTTTGTTTTTCCTATAGACTTCATCGTGGTTGAACAAGAGTTTAAAGTTCTACCTCAAAATCTTGTGAGTTCTCTATGATAAAAAGAATAGTGCTGTAAGGTCATGACTGCATGAAAGGTGAACCACTGTGATGAGGGACTGGAGACAAAAGCCCAATGGTAACCTTCTCAAGCAGAATGAGCACAGATGAACAGCTCTGCTGGGGCTGCAGGGAAGAAGTGAGCCCGTAGACAGCATTGAAACAGGAGGAAGGTGTGTACTGAAACCAGGTAAAAACTCCTAACTTTGAGAGGTGGTATTTTTCTCAGGACACAAGCAACAGATACTGAATAAGTAAGAGTGAGCCATGCTTTCTCCCTCATCCACTGCATGAATTTCTGACCATCCATTACATGAGATTATGCATATAATTGGGTTTGATGCCTCACCAGTATTAGTTGATACAGACTAATAAATTCTTGCTCTGATTGAGCTGTTGACATGTTTTGCAAGCTCTTACAAACTGTGGGAGTTCTTCAGCATATTCAGGATAAAATGGTCACAATAATCAGGAAATATCTACAATTTTCATCTGACTGTTCAGGGCATTCTAATTAAAAACAAATGCAATTTTGCTGTAGGTCAGTGAAATAGGACAGACAGCAACTGGAGAGAAATGAGGAGGATTGGAATCAGAAGGGTAAGGTCACCAGTCTGCAATATAGTAGAGTTTTATTTAAAGAATCCAAATAGCAAATTCATGGCTCCAGAGCATGAATTAAATTAGCATTTACTTCCATGTATTCCATGAATAAAGTATTTATTCTTTCTTTTCTTTAGCCATAGAGGACGATTGCACAATAGTATGTTGAAGTATCTGATACTAAGCATAAAATAAAAATTTTAAAGATGCTTCAATATCCAGTATTGTGTGACTACAGTTATATTTGTAAAAAAAATTATTCATTCTGACCTTTCCCTACACATTTTACAGGTAGCAGATAAGCAACTTAGTGTTTAATCCTGATTTTCTGTGTTAATAAAGCTATTTAACTCTGCTCTAAATCTAATAAGCTTTAAAGCAGTGCATCTTGCTTTCAAATTGTCTCACAATACATCTGAAATAAACTCTCAGGAGTTTAAAGGAATAAATACTGTAACTACTTATCCTGCGTTTACTAAGCAGAATTTAATAACAAGTTGCTCACTTGTCACCAACTGAGGTTTTAAAAATTTGCTACTAAATTAAAATATTAGAAATTACTCCAATTAGGAGAATTGTTTCTACTCTACTTAAAAACAATATTGCTGAGAAAGAAGATGTACTGCTGGAGGATGTAGAGGGAGTTAAGGAATGGCAGGAGAAGGAGGAATTCACAATGAGAAAGGACACTAACCCAGGAGGTAAGCAGGCTTTATTAGCTCTACCTTTGACTGTACCTGCCATTTACAAAACTAGCCATGTGTCTCCTCTGCTGTCTGGGCCACAGGAAGGAGGCAGTGCCACCTGCAACAAACAGGAGGATTTACAAATCTGAGTTGCTCGCTTCTGGGTCAGCATGAGCAGAGCAGTGAAGCACAGCGGGGCAAGGGGTGGGATAGAAAAGGAATCAAAGTTAGCTGAAGTCCAAGTTGCCTATTTGCTATCTGCCACTTTGGTGTAAATCCACGTGCTGAAGGGGCAATATTTCAGCTTTCACAAATATGAGTTTCCTACCCACTTGTTGGCCCACTGAAGGAGGAGAAAGTAGCATCATCATCTAAAATGAAAATAAAAGAACGTGACTCCTTGAATTAACTGAACAGGTCCTGATAAAAAGTCCACAGAACTCAGCAAAGAGATGTCTACTGGCTGTGTAAATTTTTTATAACTTCAAATATTGAAAAAAACTCAAAATAGCTCAACATGGTTTAAGAAAATATTTGTTATAGGCTTGCTAACACCTATGTGAAGAGCATCTGTTTCCAAGCTTTGGTGGGACATTAAAACAAATGTTTTCCCATTAATGCAAACTGGAGTTCAAGCCTAGCAACATCTGAGTATTTCACCCCCAAAAAGGTCCCAGCTTCCATATAGCTTGCCTAGAGCCTAAGGGGATTCCCCTGCTGTGGGTTTGGCTGCCGAGTCTCAGGGCAGCTCAGAGCCAGAGCAGCTGAAGGCAGCTCCCATCCTGCTGCAGACATCGTCCAGTACCCATCCTCAGCCAAAGGCAATGCAGGATGGAGGGCTCCCCACCACATTCTTCTGCCAGAATGTTGATGCATTAAATGCAAGGACAGAAGATATATTTAATCTTTTAATACTTTATGATTTATGTAATAAATATATAATCCTTCTAGTTCTCTGCTAAAAGCTAAAGCAACAGCCAGGCTAAACTTATTTTTTACTTATAATATCTACAATTTACATGAAAGAGATACTTGATTCTCCAAGACTTTTTCTGAACAAAATACTTTCTTTGAAGGGGAATATGGAGCTGACTACATTTTTTTTTTTAAATGAAAACACCCACACAAATGTATATTTACAGAGTAAAAGACGTATTATTTGTAGGTATTTGCTCAATTATTGAACTGAAAGTCCTCAGCACTTGTGTTGTTTGAAAAAGGATTACCCTTTTGTTATTTGCACTTTGTGGTTGACTAGCTGAGTTATGTGAACTCATTATTTTTAAGTGACTGTTGAGAAGAGTAATGGTGGCCACTAGTAGATAAAACATTAATGATCTGTAAGCATTTACACAAATGCCTAGTAATCACTCTTTTCATCAGGCAGCAAAGAAATGACCTGGTAATTACAATAAGCACTGCCCTGCTTTATTAAAAGTGTCATTTAGTTATTCAACTTGTATTTTTGTCCCCTCAGTATCAGAACTATTGTTGTTGAGAGTTGGTACGCGCAGCTGTTGCATGGGAGGAGATACTAGAAATTAAGGGGGGAGGTAAAAAAAAGACAAAGTTCAGTTTAGGACCTAAATACATCAGTGGTGTTAAGATGATGAATTTAATGGGTTTTTATTTTATTCTGAATGCATTTATGTTAATTAAAGATTAAAAGTACTATAGAAAACACCATTAGTATACGTGTGCCAGTGACTCATGCTCCTGATAAGTACAAGTATTTCCATAGTTTATTTTTTTTCTAATAGACAAATATGCAAACACACAGGCACGCACACACTTACAGAGAGTCACTCTCATTTATTCCAAACGCTTCTGAGGGAAGCCACCGCTCACTCTTGAGTGTCAGCTGGGTTTCCTACCTGTTCCCACTATGGCCTATTTTAGAAATGGCATAAACAAACAATCCTGGCAGTAAAAAGCAGATTTAGTGTCTCCTTTAAGCCTATAGGAGCAGCCCCACTTAGGCTAGGTCTTATTTACAACAGCAAACTTGATGAGGTTCAGCCACAGAAATACACTAATTTGCCTGAGATATACAGTACAATTTTGGTATGCCCAGTAAAATTTGGTCAGTAAAATCTGGCCGTTTATGTTAGAGTGTGTTATCTTTGTTACATTATGTTACGTCCAGTAAAGTTTTGCGGCTCTAAAGTTTTCACCAAGATATTCTTTTGCCATAGTTTGCTTTCTGTTTCATTACTGAATCTGCACATGAGTCCACGGAAAATTAAATGCTCTTACAAAGCATCTGTAACCAGTCGGAACATCCTGAACTTACTTATAGGCCAGTTATCATTAATACAGACCTCATCTTAACAGATACGTAATAATTTATATCAATACATAGATGAAGGTACAGCTAAGATCTGTCAGTACTCTGCAGCTTTATGTTGCTGCATGGATATAAAAGGCACTACATGTCTCACTTAAACAGATACAAAGCTGTAGTTGCTCCATACTGCTGGAGTAACGCGAAGTGTCCAGATAACCCACAATTTAGGTCCTCTAGGTACCACCTTTCCTTAGCGAGTCCGCGCAAGATACCTTGTTAGAAGATTTCTTTAAACTGTATATAATTTGGAAAAAAAAAAAAATAAACCAACTTGTCCTGAAATATGATTCTTGCTGTGGTAAAACTTTCTTATTCAGGAAAAACTACATACACCACAAAGCACTGCTAGAGAGAAGCTGGGATCCTTTTTCTGTTGAAATACCAGTCCATGGCCAAGGAGAGAGTGCTGCAATATGGAGGTGGGGTCTTGGAGATTGCCTGTGCTAGAAGCTGACATGGGAAGAATCATAGAACAGGTTGGAGAAGACCCTTAAGATTATGGAGTCCAACCGTAAATGTAACACTGCCAAGTTCGCCACTAAACCATGTCCCTAAGTGTCAAGATAAAAGAAGCAGAGTGGCTTGCCCCAGAGCTCTCCCCAAGGGCAGGAAGGGTAGTAGAAGACTGGAAAAGAGGAACTGAAGTAAGCAATGCAAGGAGAAACAAGGCATTGGAAATACCAGAATAAGGCAAAAAGAAACAGGCTGAGGACAAGAGTAGGGAAGGGATAGGACCAGGTAGAGACAGAATGGAAGAGGATGCACAGAAGCAGGCAAATGCGGTGGTAGGAGAAACAGAAAGAAAACCAAGCAAGAGTCTGACTGTTACAGAATGTTGCTTTTTTTTTACAGAAGAAGTTGGATACAAGGAGGATACCAGGCTCAGCAAAGCAAATGGAACAACATGCTGGAGCAGGAAGAAAAAGACAGCAGGACATGGTGAGTAAACTCAAATACTGCAAAGTCCCAGGTCCCTCCAGTTAAATCTGTGAAGAAAGTGCTCAGTTCTTCAGTGGCAGAGAATAACCTACCACTGATTTCAGTAATGGTAGCAGCTCAGCTGGCAGGCGTCTACAGATAACAGATGGCTTTCAGTATGATAATAAAATCTTCATAAAATTTCTAGCACTTTTTTCAGTTTTTTTTTAAGAAAGAAACAGGAAGTGACACACCAAACACTGTTAAAGAGAACACAGCTTAGAAGCTGGAAAGTGACAGAACTGAGGTTTAGGGTGTAACTTTAGTTTGCCTCCTCTGTGTAAATGTACTATTTTACCATCCTCATGCACCTGATAACATGACTCTCACAGGCTGATCCCATCAGCATTCAAGATGGAGCAGCTTGACAGACAGCTGTTTTGTTCCTCTCAATTAAGGTAATTTGTAAGCCTTCTTTTCCTTGTTAAGGAATCTGGAAGGTCTAGAAATGCAAAGGAGACCTGCAGTTAAAGCAGATGAACACATCTTTGTAAACTGTGGTGAGTAAATATTGATGCTGTCTCCTGTCTGGAATGCCTGTAAGCCTTCTACTATAGAAAATAAATGAACATTGAGGGGTTTCTTTTTGCCAAGTATAAATGAATTTATTTTCCAGATTAAATGCATCAGCTGGCTTTAATAAATGCCAAACTTTGTGAGAAATTCTTCAAAGATTTAATCTTCAAAACAAAGGAAGATACATCAATATTTTTTTTTCGTTTCAACATAAATTTGTAGCTTGTCCATACATATTCATGTTAAATTCAGTTGCACATGAGTTTAGTGCAAAGTCTTCACACAAGGTAGCCACAGTAATCCATGGTTTCAGAGACATTAATAATTTCATGATGTTTGTAAACAAATGACTCAGGATTTACCTCAAAAAAATAAAACAAAGCTGAACTAGAAATTTGTGGTGTGAGCTCTAGGAAAATACAGGACTTTTCAGCTCTTCTGGAACCACACGAAAATAGAGCTGCATTCAGTTACTTGAAAATGCAATGTGTGCTACATTTAGGCTTCGTTTTTTTTCCCAGTAGGAGTGGAAGAACAAACAACCTGGAGTAAAGGTTCCCAAAGAGAAGAATAATCAGCTGCAAACCAAATGTTTCATGTTGCGAGATTTAAAGGAACAAGAACACTGATGAAAATAAAAAACAGCAGGCAAATCCACAGTGTGTAGGGATGGTAAGAATCTGAGTTCACAGAAAATACATTCCTGAGAAAAGAGCTGCTAATGTGCTGAACAAACTGCCACTCCATCACAATTCCTTACCTGTCCTCTAAGCTTTTTGACTTCATTACCCAATAACCACCCCCTTATATGTAGGAGTATGAGGAAAGAGAAGGAGCGGAGCCCAATCAGCCATTTCTGCTGACCCAGTTTTTCTCATTTCTGTTTTCCCTTCAAAACAGGCTCAAAAACCTACTACAGATTAGTGTAGTACTTGTCATCACTGTGATAGTGAATGAACTTGAAAACAGACAGTATTAGAGCAAGCAACAAAAAGTTAATCATATTAGTATGAATTTTAAATTGTGAGAATAATTCAGACCTAGAAACTAAACTGTACTACTGTTCATATTATCTTTTAATACTTTGTATAAGTTTCCACCATAGCAAAGGTACAAATTTTAAAACGCATCATCAATTCTGGATGGTTTCCCACACAGTAGTTCATTACTCCTCAGTATAACAGTAAGGACAATTAGTGAATGCTTTAGAAAGCATAAGGAAAAAGATATTTTTGATAGTGCTTGATACAGAAAAAAGCATACATAGATAAATATTAATATCTTGGCAATTATATCCATAATTACTTTTTTATCAAATGTATATAAATGTGATATTAAATCAACTATTTAGTTGTTATACAAATTAGCTTAGATCTTTGTTACAATTTCTTATTTCAATTTCTGGATAATCACATACACACGTACCAAATGAATTTCTGCCAAAATGAGATGCAGCCATATCTCAGTGTAAGTAAAACCAGTGCTAAAATACTCCCGTGGATTCATTCTAGTCTCTCTGCAGAGACTAATAGAGATGTCTTCTACTTAACCAGGTTATAGAAAAGTTATGAAGCCATATCAACAATGTTAAGTGTATTAGACATCTTGCTAAAGGTGTAATACTTAGTAGTGTTGAAAATAAATATTTAGATTTGTAACAGCAGCCAAATATATCAGGAAATGCAATACATTTGTATGCATATATTACACTCACCATTCATTAGTCTTAAATCAGAAAATTATAAATTACATTTTCCTGTTAGTAGCTAAATTGGCCTAACCATTCCTGAGCTGAACTGTGAATTCTATATTTCTGATATCCTGATATCAAATTAAGTGACTCTTGCCAGGATCCATTAAACAGCTGTAAGATCTCTTTTCATGGGAAGAATAACTCAAAAGGTAGAACATGTGAGTGGGCTTACCTGATACTGAGATGCACCAAGCATAGAAACTTTGTTCTTCCAGGAAAAAGACAAATCCGATTGAATAAGAACAAAAGGGTTTGATTTTCCAGTGCTATAATGAGCTTATTTAATAGCTCTAATATTTACAGGAACATTCAGAGTTTTGCGTAAGGTACACAGTCTAGTTATTGCATTAAATATACCATCAATTGACAACTGGCAAGAGGTGTGTCATATGAAATTACTGAAGTCCACAAAAACTTTATTACTACCATTATGGTTCAGAGATTTGAGAATCCATATAGAGTTACAATTTTTTTTAGGGTTTTTTTTTCAGTTTGGAATGAGAATTAGAAGTACTATAACTAAAGTTCTACATGGCAAATAATGGATGAAGAACAGATTTTTTTACTATCTCTAAACATAAGTAACCTCACTGGATTTGGAAGTTTTAGTAGACAGGATAAGTAGCAGCCTGTGCTTCAGATACCAGAGAAAAATAGAGTTAACATGATGATGGCTTCCACATGCTTCAGTTTAATCCGAAATACCTACAGTCAATAATCTATTTCCAAATAAGAAGTGGCTGCTGCATTCTGTGTTTATGTTACTTTCCATTTGCAGGAGCATTAGCTCTACACAGATGAGTAGATCTGTACCAAATAGGACAGATGTTGTTTCAAGAGATGTTTAGTAAAGTTTTCTATATTTGGTACCCTAGCTTTAGGAGTACATATTAAAAATTAATTTCATCTCATCTGAGGTTAAAAGTGCTAGCCAGTGCAGAATGTCCTACATAAGGAGTTTGACACAATACATTGGTCCATGAAACTGGTAAGAACTATTATATTCCAGTTCTCACTTCCGTAGGTTTGAGTCATTCAATTTCCCAAGACCCTTTCAAGAACTTAGAGATACAGCCCTTCTGCAGAGCTCTGATCCAGCAGTGAGTACTGTACAATCAGATTATTTGTCTCCAGAATTAGGAAGAATCCTAATAACAAACAGACCTGGACACTCATAAAGACCTACAAGGAGGATGACTATGATGACTAACTTCTGTGAAGAGATTTTTTTTTGCATATTTTACTCACGTAAGTGGAGCTACAAATCAGGATATTGAACTAGATGCTTTAATTCAGTGGCACAATTTGTGGTTAACAGTATTTGCAAAGGAGAGAGGAAGGAAGAGCTACAGGAAATATAACGAAGGCGGCAGTATCCTATTCTCCATATTTTTGAGCAGGCAGGAATACCCTGCTCCAGGAATTGCATTTTAACATTTTTAGTCCTGGATAAGAACAGTCTAATATGTGTCACCCAAGAGTCTATCATATTCATATATTCTAAAATACATAAGTGGTATTACTTAATGTAAATTAATTAATTTGACTGAAAATATGTTCCAGAGAATATAAAAAAGAACAAATCTTAAGGTAGGTGGATTTGGAGTGTTTGGTAGCGTTTACCAGCAATGTTTTTGAAATGAAAAAAACCAGCACCATGAGTTACTCTAGATCTGTGTTCTATCATAGAGAGACAAAAAGTGCTAGGTTCCTGTTTCACTCCCACTCAGTAAGTGTTCTGACTTCTGAGTCCAACTTACTTTTAAATGACAGTTTGGAAGACATAAATTTTCAAGAAAAACAGGCAGTAAATCCAGTTTATTGCCAAAGTAGCACCAATTTGTTCATTATGTGTGCATTTACCAACTTCCAAGCTGCACAGCTATCTGAAAATCTACAACTTTGCCAGATTCTAAAAGTAGAACAATTAACTTTTTATACGTTATATCATGACGAATATTGTTACAACCAGAGACAAAGTAAATAATTTTCTTAGCATTTAATAGAAATGGGTTAATACTTTGGGTGACAGACATTTTATTACTTACAACTCTGTGAAGGGTAGGGCTATAACTAGTAATGTAATTTAGAGTTTGATTTTTACATAACTTAAACGGAATCGTAAAGTTACTCATAAAAGCTGATTCTGTGCTCTTCTAGGGCAGTGTTACTTCACTGTAATATGTTTTTGTGGTACATCACTGTGTGACACCAGCACCTAGGCATCAGCACTGATCAATAAATTTTGTCAGGCGATATGCTGTATACATCTGGGCCTGTCTAATCTGGATTTCCCCAAGGAGAGGAGTTTTTATCTTGCATGCAGATTTGAACTCAGTTTTCAGATTTACCTGTTGATATCTGGAAAGGAGCATGTTATTGAATTAATTTATTTGTAAAAGAAAATGTAAGCTATGACTGCAGGGAGCTGTAATTCGTGCTCAATGCTGGCATTTCTCTGAAGCCAGCTTGCAAAATGAATAGTTTAAGACTAGCTACGAAGAAGATCGACGATCTAGCACCGCATCACTGTAGGCTCCATTTATACTATGGAAAGTGTGTAAAAGTCTCCCTTTTTATCTCGGCCAGTATTTACTGTGCTTTAAGGGTACTGCTGTTACAGTCACCTACTGTTACACATGTACAACTTCATTCACTTCAGTGGTACTAAAATGCTATGGAGGAGCATTTGTGTATCTTTAAAAGCCACAGTGCAAACCTGTATCCCTGATAATAAATTTCTTGTTTGAATATCTCTGAGAAATAAAATATTTATTGTAGGTATGTCTGTGCTCCTACTTCTACACTGCAATATGTAATGCACAGGAGTAAATCATACAATGCCCTCATTTTGCATAACCTATTTATAATTGCTGTAACTACAAGTTACTTGCAGTCCAGCAATTTCATATGCTCAAATATGAACTACTGTGTACTGTAGTCAGCATCACAGTACTTTGTGGAAAGTCAATCATTGACATGCAAATCATGTCTTAAGCTGACTTCTTTGGCTCTGACATGTCACCTCATCTCCAATGTGACTCCATAAAAACATAAAACAAGACAGAAGGAGGACTTGTTTCACTCTTGCAGGAACGGTACCACAAATGCAGTGTGCAGCTTCATAGCTTTCTGCTATGTTATTCTCTAAATAACATTCTAAAACAGCTCACAATAAAATATTTTAAATGTTACTAGTAAGCTGACATGTATTATAATCATTTGAATAAATTACCTGTTGCAGATGACATAACTATTTATAGACTAGTACAGTTCAATTAATGTTTTAACGACCTTTAGTTATGACTGCAGAAAAAAGCACATCTGTGCAGTATTCTGAATAGGAAATATTTTGCATTTGGAATGCTCAGTTAGATCAAAACATGTTAGTCTCTGTATCAAAGTCAGATTTTAAATAACATTTGCAATGTAGGAGGTCCTGTTTGTTACTATAAATATAAGGAAGATGCTAATTCAGACTGTTAGCCTGTACAAACTAATTTCTCCTGGCAACCTCCACTTAGGATGTGTCCTAACTGCCCTCAAGGTCCATTTTATTCAAGGACTGCATGAGAAGACACAATAGCATTAGGCAGAGGAATAGAAGTCCTTCCCTGTAGGGAAAAGTACAAAATCAGTGTAATCTGTATGTAGGTTCTACGGACTATACTGTACAAAAGGACTACTACAGATATAGTCTTTTTGATTATTTTTCCTCTCTCGTTTTAATCTTTTAATACTAGTTAGCTGTTACTGTATTCAAATTACAGTTTTTGGAGAATTGCAGTAACAAGTGGAAAAGCTTTCTTGTAGAAGTTGCAGCTAAGCTAGCTATTCTCTATTTTTATTATGAGATACAAAATCAGAATCAATACTTCACACAAAGGCAGGGCTTTGGGTATCTCGACCACGGGGCGTGCTTTGAGAAGCCCGGGCTGCTTGGGGTGGATGGCGTGCACCTAACCGAGAGAGGGAAGAGGGTCCTTGGCCAGAGGCTTGCCAGCCTTGTCCGGAGGGCTTTAAACTAGTGTCGCTGGGGGAGGGGGAGCACAGTTCAGCCCACAGCTGTCAGCATGGCGCCAGTGCCAGCATCAAGTGCCCAGAAGTTGAGGAAGGATCACAGGTGAGTCCAAATGAACTTAAACTGCAGTACAAAAGAACACCTGTCGCTCCAGCCAACAAGTCGGCCTTGCTCGGGGCCCAGCTGAGGTGTCTATACACCAATGCACGCAGCATG
>JAAGAY010000115.1:0-11639 GCA_011801015.1 Ardeotis arabs | reverse complement strand
AGAGATGACCTATGCCGGAGCAGTTTCGTGAAGGACTGTGGCGTATGGGTGGGACCCCACACTGGAGCAGGGGAGGAATGTGAGGAGTTCTTCCCCCGACTATGAAGCAGCGGCGTACAACATCGCGTAATGAACTGACCGCAACCCCCATTCCCTCTTCCCCCCACCCTGTGCCGCTCGGGGCGGGAAGGTAGTAGAGATAATGTTAAGCTCGGGAAGAGGGAGGGGTGGGGAGGAGGTTTTTATCTTGTTTCACTGTCTCATTATCCTGATCCTGCTAGTTTTAGTAATAAATGAATAGTTTTCCCCAAGTTGAGTCTGTTTTTGCCCGTGACGGTAACTTTAAGGATTTTCTCCCTGTCCTTATCTCAAACCTCGAGCCGTTTTTCTTCTATTATCTCCCCCTGTTCTCTCGGAGGGTGGGGGGAGTGAGAGAGAGACTGCGTAGTCTGGTCCCGATCCGGACTGAACTACGACACAAGTCTTCTCCAACAATAAAGTTGCAGAAAATATTTATGGAAAAGCTGTACATCACAAAAAGGCCACCTATGTCTGTGTTTCTGGAAAATTACTGGAATTTCAGATTATATTATTTGAGACTTTATAATCCTATGAACATACTTACTAGTCTGAGCAATGAGCGTGCTTGTTTCAAATTTAGATAGTGTAATAACGATGAAAATAGACTATGTCAAATTCTGTGGCTTAACAAGGAAATGCAGATTAAATTTGCTTGTGTCTATTGATATTTTTTCTCTTCAGTTTTCTGTTAATTTAATACAAAGTCTTGAAGCCAAATTCACTGATTTTCACTCAGTAAAATCAAAGCCAAAACCAAAAAAAGAAAAAAAAAAGACTAAAATGAAAGAAAAAAATAGGGAGAACATTACATTAGTCTAATAGTTAGAAATCTGTTATGGAAGTCCCGAGAAATTTCATTCCTGTTCTTTAAGTGGTTTATGCATTTTAAACGTAATTCTCCCTGGATAAAGTACTGACACATTCCGGAGAGAAGACAGTAATATTTCAGACTGTCTGTGAGTAAACCTCACTGTCTGTGAGCTCTGATGGTGGAGTAGCTTTTTTGTTATGTGCCTCTAAAAGATGTTGTTGTCCGCCTAGAAGGTATTGTGTCTGTTCCCGAGCTGACACAGCTTATAGCCTAGCAATTTGCAGAAACACATCAGGGTCTAAATTGCTGTAGCAAGTACAAACACTCATATCACTGCTGAAAAGGCATCAGTCTCCAGGAGGGAAGAGCCAAGACCAGTAATAGTTTCCCTGGTCCTAGTGGAAATTCTTTGCTAATGGGAATCAGAGTTCTGACTGCAGAAATTCTAGCCAAGTAGCACTTCTGGTAGACATGAGAAAAATGAAATTGTGTGCTAACTTACTTTAATATATAATACATATACATCTATGCGTAAATAGGCATGTACTAATATATCAGCTAAGGATCACCAGCTCTATCTTTTTTTTTTCTTTTTTAAAAAGATGTGGTTTCTTCTGCTTTAAGTCATAAGAGGATTTAACAAGAGCATCTTTCTGTATTAAAAGAAAAAAAAAGGGCAACAGACAACTGACTGAACACTCAGGAAAGAAAGGCAACGTAAACATTCACTTTCACATTTTGATCTCTGATAAGCATACTTCGTAGTTATTTCTGTCAGGTGTCCAGGTACCAATATTCAGTGAGGAACACTGGTTATCTATGCAGTAAAACATCTAGTTTCAAATACTGATATTTGACTCTGAAAAAGATCCAGTGTCATCAATATTCATTGTTCTTTTTTTTCCCAGTTGAACTTAAACCACACTGGGACAAACTAGTAACTAACATGCAAAACAGTGTTACTCTAAGTGTTTTCTAAATTCCTGAACGTCATAGTTTAGCCCCACTCAAGACCAAGCTATGCAATCTCTCCCTCACTCCCCTCACCCTCTAAGGGAGTAGGAACAGATAATACAACAAAAACGCTCGAGATTTGAGACATGACTTTACGCCGCTCTTTCCTCCTTGGGGGAAGAACTCCTCACGTTCATCCCCTGCCTCAGTGTGGGGTGTCTCCCATGGGCTGCAGTCCTTCATGAACTTCTCCAGCATGGGTCGTTTTTCCACAGGGTGCAATCCCTCAGGAACCAGGTGCCCCAGTGGGCCCTCCTCCTTCAGGCATCCACCTGCCCCAGCGTGGGGTCCTCCATGGGCTGCAGGTGGATCACTGCTCCTCCGTGGGCCTCCATGGGCTGCAAGAGGGGCAGCCTGTCTCACCATGGGCTGCACCATGGGCTGCAGGGGAATCTCTGCCAGGAGCAGCAGGCCTGGCCAAGTCCACTGGACAAAGGGGAAACTTCTAGCAGCTTTTTGCAGAAGCTGCCACCATAGCCTCACTAAAAGCAACACGCTTAATACCTATAAACTCTATTTAGTTCTCTGGCAATACAGATGAAAACACAGATGTATAACCACTGACTAGTATGGATACAGTTCATCCCCACTGCATAATAATTTTGTTTTCTCTCTCACATTATACCAAATTGCTCTTTTTGCATGTTAATTTTAGTTAGTATTTTGTATATTTGTCAATTTTAGCATTTTATTTCTACTTTGACTGTTGATTTGCAGAGCAGATCTGGTTTTTTTGTGGATTTGTTCATGGCCTACTGAAGGGGAATCCTTATGTTATTGAGGTCTGTAGAATCTTCTTCAAAAACTTGTGCTTAAAACATTATTAATATGAGGGAAAGTCAATCCAGACATCATGTACAGGAAATTATTGTTGGTATGCAAATTCAGTCCTTACTTCCAGACATGCCCTTTTCATTTGGCATCAGTTAGTAATTTTAACAGACTTCAGACCAGTAATTAGAAGAATCCCCTAAATTCATAAGACTATGAATTTCTTCATCATATTTCCTGATGAGGCAATTGGGAAAAATAACAAAACCTAAAACCTGAACTTCTTGCTTTTCATATAGACCTGGATATGTTTAGGGAAGTAATTATGTGATTTGTAGTGCCTGAGGTAGTGGGTAACCGCATTTCATGAATGAAGAAGTCTCTCTCAGTCCTATATTCACAACTACTTTTCCACTCCATGATGCAGCATCCATTTTGCAATTTCTGATCCTCTTACAATGACTATCACAAGATACTTTATTACTCGTAAGTGCTAAAAAAACCATCATTAAATAGGTATCAAACCCTCAAGGGTAGATCCAGTAAGGCTGAGGAATTCCAATGAGTACAGACACTTCAGTCCCAGAAGGAAAATAACATTTATTCATCCACTGCTAAGTGGCTAGCATATATATATATCCCTCTATATATATATCGATCAGACAAATCTTTGTAAGTAGTAATGTTTGGTATTTCTGTTTACATACACTATCTTCTTCATCACAGTCACCTTTTCCACTTTCCCTCTACTTTCATTTATTAGGGTGATAAGACATATCTTATCAGAGACCCTACCATCCAAAAGGACAAATTTAATTCTATCCTATGCCAGACATTTCCAGGGAATTTAGCCCAGTTGTCACAGGAGCTGGAAAAGTCAAGGAACAGATAAGGTACTTATGAGATGTTTCAGTTTTAGATTGTTGTACAATTTTAGGCAAATTAGTAGCAACACCATTTGCTTTATTTGCTAGTTTTTTGTCGAGCTATATTGAAGAGGACTACAATTTTAGGCGTGTTGGAACTAATACATTTGATTGTCAGTTTCAGTAAAGAGGTTGAGGTTTGAACAAGCAGAAGCTGAACTGCACCAGCCTCTATCACTGATTCTTCCAAAATGGAGCTGAAGATGATGCTTTGACAGGGCCATGTCAAGAAGCCTGCAGTGCTGCTGCAGATATTGTTTGTTCAGTGTCTAGATAAAAGTCATTAGATTCCTGCACTGTCACTCTGACACATTTCGGAAACACAAAAATGACTTGTAGGAAAGACCCATAAAGCTATCAAATGTTAAGGCAAAATTAAGTCTGCATTTCATGAAGGTTAGTAATTATAATTTTGCAAACATTGCTAGCTAGTTTAAATAAACTCTTCTTGAGGATTTGTGATCTATGGTGCATTGAATTGAAGTAGCTTTACATCAAAGCCTGACATTGGCTTTTCATCCAATTATATCTTTGCTACATGATGTATGTACATGAAGAATCTCTCAAATTGTGAGGTTAAAAACAAAACTCTTGCTTGCAGACCTAGCTCTGCACTTTATTTCTCCACCCTTCAGGCTATATCTCATTTATTCAAAAAGCTTGAAAACAGTGAGGTTTTGAATGAAAATGAATTTGCCAAATTCAAATATCCCATCTAAATGTTGCCCTACCCTTTATGACACAGTAAGTACATTGTGAGATCTTATATTATTTCTTTCATAATAAGAATCAAACAACTTGAAATAGAAAATACACAGTGCAGTGTAAACAATGACCAGTTTCTTGTCCAGAGAACAATTAGTAGATAAAAATTCCTAAAAGACTCCATCTTATACCCGTCTAAGGGAAAAAACTATCAGGGGTCCACTCTCTGATGCTGTGCAGGTAGATGGTCCAGGTTTAGATGATAAAAAGACTTATCTAGAAAATTATTCCAATCAAGCATCCAGGAGGCCACACAGAATGTTGTAGCAGATTTTTTTTTCCACAGATTGAAAATGGTTGTACCAATAACTTGCAAAGGACCTATTAATTTCAGGAAGTATGAAGTTACTGAAATGTTCCATGTGGGATCTGAGATTTTACTTGACTAATTAAGTCTTTAGAGGTAGGTAAGTAATACTTGGTGTTTCCTCCTATGGAAAGATTGAAAATATGTTATTTGTGCCTCAGAGCTGGAGACCGTATTTAATCCTTAACACTGAGTCCATGTAGTCAGTACTCAAGATTTGTACCATAACTCTTGGTCTGTTTTATTTTTCATGTTATATTAAAATTTTGAAAGTATGCTAAGGATTTTCTCTACCTTTGAATACTGATTTACATTTATGTTAGGACAGTGTGAATGACTGCCCGCTTTAGAATATCAGATTATTCCCCTAATCCCACCTACAATTAAAAAAGAAAAATCTTTTTTAAAACCCTTTATCCACTACTTCCTTTGAAAATAACTTTATAAATAATGTACAGTAACAGGATCAATGTAAAAAGTTTCTAGGCCTATGTGCACTAGATCGTACTGCTCCAAATCTTTCCAGATATTATTAAGTCTAGACTTCCTCTAATGCACAAGGTGCAGCCCAGTTCAGTCTGAACCTTCTGTCTGTTCTATCAACAGTGTGTGTAAACTATCAAAGGCATATGAGTTTCCATCAAAATACCTGAAAAATGAATGAGTAATGCCCTAGCTAAAATTTAAGTTAAGATGATTCTTAATTTTGAGTTTCTAGGAAAAAAAAAAAAAAATCTCAGCCTCCAGGATTGACGAAATGCCTCATTCTAGGATAATAAGCTTAAAAAAGATGGGCCAGGTGGAATTAGGTAAAAGCTTTTAATTCTTCTGGCTAATCTTCAGCTATTAAAAAATGGAAATGGCCATGAATTAAAGAAGGTCTAGGTATCTCCAAGTCCATGCACTAGGAGAGTGCTATGAACTGGAACATGTCACATTCACAAGCAAATCCCTAAGACTATACTAGAAGAGGTAAGTATAGATCAAAATATCCTTCTAATGTGTTTTCTTTAGTTGCTATATCTTAATTTAAAAGATGCAATCATAGTATAAAAGAAATTATCTGATAAATGTGCAACACAAAATAGACAGATACCGATATTCTGCTGTAACCTCAAGGATTCACCTGTTGCACTTCTGCAGATTCTGACAGCTATAAGTTCCCACATAAAGGAAGTAACAATTTATTTTCATTAACATATCTTCCCCAAGACTATACATGATAAGTAGCATCATTTGAGATCAAATTACATATTTTGTCATTAATTCTAGAAGTAACAGCAGTCTCTGCTTCCCTTATGGGGAACTTCTAGTGTAGAGATTCAAGCCTTTGTCACCTATTCTGTCAAAAAACCTCTGCAAGAAAAAAAAAACTGACTAAATTCTATGATGTTTTCATCAAAAAAACCTAAGTAGTATATTGAAATCTATTAGTATCTTGGAAGATGAGTACCATTCCCTGGATAAAAACATAGAGCTATTGAACAAAAACTTTTAGAAATCAGTTCTAAAAGGAGAAGTCATAGTTCTTTTCCACCAAATCTCAAAAAATGTGGTTTGTACTTTTATGGGGTTTTTTAGGATACATGTATGCTCAAGGGAAACATACCAGTTCATGGAAAACTACTACAATAAACTTTGTATTTTGAAATCTTTGAATTAATATCTAGTCAAAGACCTTCCTGGGATTGTAAAAATACATTCAGCTTATGAACGGAAGAAAGAGAAGTCATGTCACCTAAGTCCCGTCTTCTAACAGAAAAGTGTTTGTTCCAAGCCTGTCCAGACACTCTCTTAGTCACCTGTGAGACATTTGCAGTACATCTAATTTTAATACAAGCTTCTATGACAGGAAAAAGGAATTGCCCTCTGGAGATGCATGTCTTCTTCAACTCTGTGAAAAAGAGCTTAGATGACTAAATTACATAAGGCACTTGAGGTTTTAGATAGCAAATAACAAGACTCATCCCCACCACAAGTGTCCGGCAAGAGAGAAGTAACATTGCTTTAATCAACTCTTTCCTTCAACTAAAGGAATCCTAATACAGTTATGATTATTAAAATCTTTATTAAAGGTTGATTATTATTATATAAGGAAATTAAGTTGATGTTAAATATAGATTTAAAATTGTGATGTCTTTCCAAGGTCTAGAGACTAAGTAAAAAGCATAGGCTTAACCGTATCGATCAGTACAGTTATTTTTCCAATGTGTTGATTCTAACCAACTGCAGCTATATCAGCCCCGTGGCAGGACTTTATTGGCAATATGACTTTGGATTGTTTGTATTCATAGGCCCATAATTAGGCCAGTCAAAGAAAAAAAATTTCTTAGAGAGCAGAAAGAATCATAACCTGGCCTTCCATCTAACAATTAACATTACCACAAACTCAGTTTGGCAGGAGCATACATAAATTCAGCTTTCTGCTACTAGCTGTAAACTTCAAAAACAACAAAGTAATTTCCAAGGGATATTAATGGAGATGGTCTGGACCTAAAGGGAAAGGTTGGTGCATTTTAGAACTCTGCTAATGAAATTTATTAACAAAGCCATAATGTCTAATGGATTAAATATTACATTAACAGTCCATTTCCAAAGGATTGACCAGTTCTTTGCTTGTTTCAGATTGTATTTAAAACTGACAAGTAAGACTGGCTAGCAATCTGAAGATCTGAGCATCTATTTTATTTACAAAAAAAAACCCAAACCCACAATATAAAAAGCACCAAATCCACCGCAACCAACAGCAACAACAACAAAACAGCAATAAGAAAAGGCTTTTCCTGGTAAAGCTCTGCTTGAAGGCAAGACTACAGAGAAATGCTGCCGTAGGATATGACTCAGTATCACAGATGCCTTATACAAAGGCTAATGAGCCTGTTGCCGGTACTGAAAACACTATTTGCCAGTGGCAAAACTAAGAGTAAGTCTATATTACCACTAATTTGCTGGCTATTTTTCTTCATTCAGTAGCTCATAAACTCCAACAGTGTTGCTTCGAGGGAAATATCAATTGCTATGAAAAAGACATGTAAATATGTCATAACTCTACGTGCTTTTGTGACAGGATTATTGATATTTGCAATTCACATATATCACTGAAGATATGAAAGTTAAACTTTTCTAAAATATTAAGTCAAGGAAATCTATTTGCTTGGATTTAGAAATGAATGGTAAAGAGGACTACATAGCAATAAACTATCCAAGATTGTTATAATATCCTCAGATGATTTCTAGTTTAGTTTCTTGAGGGGAAGAAGAGCTAATGGATTGCCAACTTGTAAACACAACAGTTTTCCTGAAAATATTGGTATACAAATATCCTCTAATAACACTCAAGGGGTAAATAAAATATTTATTTCTCTGGGACATATTTTTGTCAACTATTAATTTTTTTATTGATGGAGAAGCCCTCTTAAAAAAGAATATACAAAGTTAATGGCAGGAAGTTTTGACTACATTGAATAAATCTTGTTTTACTATGACAGAGGAGAAATGAGCAAAGGGAGCCTTGTAGCTATTCATATTAGCTTGTTGTCATGAACCGATAAAGGTCTGGTCATAAGAGGTACGAATTTCTTGGTTAGAGAATTAAGACACAACGATGTCATACGCAGATGTTGGTTCTTTATTTCATTCACACGCAAAGGGTAATGGCAGGGAGAGAGAAAGAGAAAGAGAGGAGAGAGAGAAAAAGAGAAAGAGAGGGGAGGAAATACCACCACGGAGAGTCAGCATCCTGAAAGTCTGTCTTACAGAGTGGGTGGGGTGGGCATCTCAAAAGGGTGAAAATGCCACCACGGAGAATCGACGTCCCGAAGGTCCATCTGAGTGGGTGGGGTAGAGGTCCACACACGGATTCGTGCGGCGACCCTTTTTGTAGTCCTTTGTATCAGCCCCTCCTTCCTGATGTTTTAGGGGCCTTCACCGGTCCTTCCATCTTAGGAGGACAGGTGCTTTCCACCTGTGATTTAGCTTGTGGTTGCTGCATCCTGTTGATCTGTCTCCATGGTGGTGGTTGTTAGCTCTCTGCAAATGCAAGGCCCGCTTGTTGTTTGTAAGCCATGCAGTTATCTGAAGCATCTTGATACCTAATGTCCAGCAAGACAGTGTCCACAAAGTCATTTTGCATCCCCCAGAGCTGGCCTCCATTGTGCAGTCACTTGGCAGTGATGTGCATGCTTGGTATCGTCCAGGGCCTGAGCTCATGCACAGGGTCTGGCTCTATTCCAGGGGAGGTGTACAAAAACAGGATACCCTGTCTCACAGTTATTAGAGCTTTTAGCAAAAAATAGAGACTTTTTTGATAAAATGAGACATCTGTGGTTCATCGATGTTTTGCTCGGTTCTTTCCATCGTCTAGCGATGTTGAGACATTAATTAACCTTTTCAGTCTCTGACACCATGGTACTTTGTGCGCTGATGCCACCAGAACGGGCTCAGCTGGGCTGAGCAAAGCCATCCAAGGGCGCTGCCTTTCAGAGCTAAGGCAGCAATTGGGCAGGTAGGTCCTTGCCGCCTGTCAACTTCCACATTTCCATGGCAGGTGCCTCCAGTCGCTGCACAAAGCGAACACCTGAAGAGCCCATCTGGGGAAAGAAGGTAACATGAGCACGCTTTGCTTAAGAGCAGAATTGCTTCAGGTGAATCATGGCTTTCTCTGTCTAACAATACGCTTGCACGGAAAGGTTGCCAGGCTCTTCACAAGAACCCAGGAAGAGAAAGGCAACCTGTGAAGAGGGGAGTGACGGGCAACCAGAGAGGAAGAGGAGAAAGTTGGAAAGAGACCTGCCAGGGATCCGCAGGCACAGGCAACTGAGGAAACCCAAGCAGGGCAAGAAGAACCAGGAGTGCAGGTGTGTAGCAGACTGTGCAGTCCTTCTTTCAAAGCTCTGAACACTGCTCTGCGCATAGGAACTATCTGCGAGGTGCACAGAGATGGCCCCAGACAGGAAGCCTGCACCTGCCCTTGGGAGAACACGTACATCGAGAGAAACACAGCACTCCCGTGCTGGCAATCCTCATTTTGCTTTCTGACCCTTTCCTTGCAGGTGCCAGTTTATGAGAGCTCTGACACCTGGGCTTCGAGGGGTACAATGCAGCCTCAGCACCACCTTGGCGGAGGCGAGGAGAGAGGAACCCATGCCCTTCTGCCCTGGCCAGCAGATTGCACTCGTGCACCCCTAAGCTGGAGCAGCCCCGCACCACCCTCAGACCCACCCCAGCCCTCGCAGCAGGCCTTGCTGGCCCACTCCTCAGCTCTGTCAGCAAATGCCCACCAGCTGGCACATCTGCCCTGCTGGCAGGCTGGCACTTGAACTTCAGATGTATGGAGCATCTTACACGTGGTAGTGCATATCATTTGCCAGGGACACCGAGGACATGCTGGACAGCATGTTCCATACAATGCAAACCTCCAGGTTTCATTTACATCTCCTCCTTCTTGGCTGGGAAATGATGAGCCAACTTGCTCAATATAAAAAGGGGGCACCCATTGCTGGGTAGTAGTTTCTTATTGCTGTATTTAGTTTATGATGGGGAAAAGGCCCTTTCTGTATATATGTTCATTTACTTACATTCAATAAACAGTATGAAATCCTATCACAGTAATTATCAGTTTTCCAGATTAATTCAAAACCAAAGTATGCTTGGTGCCAGTTAAAAAAAAGTGTAAGTCTCGGTAACCATATTAAAAAGCCACGATGGTTTCAGTTGTGGATGTTTATTGATAAACATTTAAAGAATAATGAAATCATCAGGCACATTCAACATGGGTGCACAAAGGGAATGTCCTGTTTAACTGACTTGATATTCGTCTATGATAAGACCACCCGTCTCATGGATGAAGGGAAGGTGGTGGATGCAGTTTTTCTGGATTTTAGTAGAGCTTTTGCTACTGTCCCTCACAGCATTCTTCTGGACAAGTTCTCCAACTGTGATGTGAGCTAGGTGAAGAACTGGCTGAGCGGCCGGCCTCCAAGGGTTGTGGTGAATGGCTAATATAGTAATGTCAAGTAAATGAAGGTCTCTCATTATTAACTCCTTTTACAGAGTGTTTTCACATTTCCTTCTGCAGGCACTGAGAGAGGTAAAGCTTTTCAGCATGGATGAATCATAGTGGATGAAAGGAAGGCAGTGGATATAGTTTTTCTGTATTTTAGTATGGCCCTTGTATACACACATGTACATTGGGAGAGGAGGGGCTGGAGAACAGCCCTACAGAAAGGGATCTGGGAGTGCTGGTTGACAGCAGGCTCACTAGGAGTCAGCAGTGTGCCCTGGTAGACAAGAGAGCAAACCACATCCTGGGGTGCATTAAACACACGGTGTAGTTTAGCCCCACTACAGACCAAGCTCTGCAGTCTCTCTCTCATTCTCTCCACCTTGCGAGGGAATAGTTAGAGATAATATAAGAAAAAAAAGCTCAAGGTCTGAGAAAAGGACAGGGAGAGATCTTTCAAGTTACCGTTACAGGCAAAAAAATATTTGCCTTGGGAAAAATGATTTGTTTATTATTAAAACCAAAGCAGGAGAACAAGGAAGAGAACAGAATAACTTCCTCCCACCCCTCCATCTTCCCGGGCTTAACATTATCTCTACCACCTTCCTCTCCTGAGATGCAGAGAGTGGAAGAAAGAATGGGAGTAGTGCTCAGTTTATCACTTGTCGCTTTACGCCGCTCCTTCCTCCTCACTGGAAGAACTGCTCACATTCCTCCCCTGCTCCAGCATGGGGTCCCTCCCATGAAGGGCTACAGTCCTTCATGAAACTGCTTTGGTGTGGGTCCTTCTTCCACGGGGTGCAGTCCCTCCGGAACGGCTGACCCAGCGCGGGCCCTCCACGGGCCACAGCCCCCTTCAGGCATCCGCCTGCCCCGACCTGGGGACCTCCACGGGCTGCAGGTGGATCTCTGCTCCTCCATGGGCCTCCATGGGCTGCAGGGGAATCTCTGCCAGGGGCAGCA
>JAAGAY010000113.1:0-18099 GCA_011801015.1 Ardeotis arabs | reverse complement strand
TTTGTGTTGTATTGCAGTGTATTTCTACTACGTAGCGTAATTTGTATTTTACTGTCATTTGTATTTTACTGTCATTTGTATTTTATTTTATTTTATTTTATTTTATTTTATTCTATTCTATTTTTTTCTATTTCCTCTTGTGTTTTCTGTGACGTATGGCTGGAATTGCCCGGCTGGCACTGCGCTGCAGCGTGCTGTGCATTGCACTGCAGCACTGTACAAGATGTTGTACCGCACTGCGCCCCAGCCAGCGCAGCTCCGGCGCCCTCCAACAGCTCCTCCCAGCAGGCTCCAGCACACAGCCCTTCTCGGGAGCCAACCCCACCGAGCGCAGGCGAGCCCCCGCCTGGCCCAGCTGCTGCTCCGGGCCCGAAGCTCTGCTCTTCTGTTGCCTCCAGGGCCTGCGTGTACAGAAAAAGTTCCAATAGTGTAGTCTTTTGTAATATATTGTGTTTTGGTCATGTACTGTGCTTTGTATCATATGGTATGGTATGACGTGAATGGTACTTACTCTATAGTACTGTATCGCATCGATTCTGTTGTACTGGACAACTGATTCTGTGGTATAGTATTTGATAGTATTTATCATATGGTATTGTATTTACTGAATTGTGTTTGTTGTATGGCATGGATTGCCTAGTATGGTATGGATTTTGTGGTATGGTCTTTATTATATTTATTCCATCGGTTCTATTGCATGTCTTGTATGTAGTGTATGGTATGTAATGTATGCTATGGTATTCTATTGTCTTGTGTGTGTTTGTGTGTAGTGCACGGTGCTGTATGTATTCTGTGATATGTATGGTATGTGGTGTACGGTATGGTACGTATGGAAGGGCACGTATTGTGGGGGTTCAGCCCCGCCGTACTCCTGAGGCAGGCGGCGCTTGGTGCGATTCCTCTCTTCCTGGGCCTCACACGGGCCCAGGGCCAGTGAGGAACACACCGTGAGGGCGCTGAACCGGAGCTTTAAGGCGTAAATAGCAGGAGGCTGTGGTTGTTGCTGGTTTGATGACCTGTGAGCAAAATTCTCTTAATAAATGTTTGAGCCACAGCTTCTGGTCCTCAGCTCTGTGCCTTTTATGTACACTTTCTACATTGCGTATTTGCCAGACGTACACTGAGTGATTTTCCTGTCATGTACAGGCATTATTTAAACTGCCTCAACAAACCATGGGAGCACTTATCCAAATAAGCTGGGATGACTTCTAGGCACTAGAATCTTGCACATCTGCACCTGACACAGATTTACAGCCTCCCCTTTACCAACGTGTCTTGGAGAGAGGTGCTGCCGAAGGAAATACGAGTTCTCCTTATAAAGCAGAGTAAGCCCAGCTGGAGACACAGAGAAGGCCTGGAACAGTTTTCGCAATTTGGGTTTTGAAAAGTGTATAGGTAACTTGCAGGCTGAGCGATTTTCTTTAGGTAAGGGAAGTAAGTCTGTAAGCAATCTGATTTCACATTTTCACATTGCAGGCTGCATATTCTGTACTTTACACGGTTCACTTCCCTGAGGGAGAGATTTGGAAGATGCATAAAGAAAATGCAACTTCTTCCTGTCTCTTTCATTACCTCTTTCTTGCTGCGTACCTGCTCCTACGTATCTGCGATCCGGAGTGTCCCTGCAAAAAGGGGAGGGAGAGCTGCTGAAAGAGTTGGGGCTGTTCAGCCTGGAGAAGAGGAGGCTGCGGGGAGACCTTTGAATCCAGCCTTTCATTCTTTCCTTCTCTCCTCTGCACATACCTACTAACACACAGCTGGCGTCTGACCCACTTGTGCACTTTACAAGATTTCCAGCTGTTTACTTTGAAAGCTAGATTTTTTTTGTTCCACAGTCTTCCCGTCCTAGAAAGGGTAGCTATGGTGGAGAAGGAGGTGCTCTCTTCTCAGGCATGCACAGAGACAGGACAAGAGGCAAAAGGCACAAGTTGCTTCAGGGAAGGATGGATTCTCCTCACCATGAGAATGACTAAACCCTGGAAGAGGTTGCTCATAGAGTGCCCCTCACATGAAAGACATGCAGAAAGACATAAGACACACAAAAAGAACATGGTATATGAAAAGTCATGCAGGCAGGCAAAGTCCTTCACAGACTCCTTCTCCCATCTTGTCGCAGCATCAGCTGCAGTGAGTGTCTTAGTTACCGCAGCCCGTGGTGCAGCCCGTGGTGAGGCAGGCTGTCCCCCTGCAGCCCATGGAGGCCCACAGAGGAGCAGAGATCCCCCTGCAGCCCGTGGAGGACCCCATGCCGGGGCAGGCGGATGCCTGAAGGAGGCTGTGGCCCGTGGAGGACCCACGCTGGGGCAGCCATTCCGGAGGGACGGCACCCCATGGAAAAGGACCCCACGCCGGAGCAGTTTGTGAAGGACTGTAGCCCGTGGGAGGGACCCCAGGCTGGAGCAGGGGAGGAACGCAAGGAGTTCTTCCCCTGAGGAGGAAAGAAGAGCAGAAAACAATGTGTGATGAACTGACCATAACCCCTATTCCCTATTCTCCCCATGTGCTGCTCGAGGTGGGGAGGAGGTGGAGATAGTCCACCTCCTAGTTAAGCCCGGGAGGAGGGCAGGGGTGGGGGGAAGTTTTTTTCCGCTCTCTCATTATCCTGCTTTGGTTTTATTAGTAGTACATGGAAATAGTTTTCCCCAAGTCGAGTCTGTTTTGCCCATCACGGTAACTTGAATGATCTCTCCCTGTCCTTATCTCAAACCTTGAGCTTTTGGTTGTATTATCTCTCCCCCATTCCCTTGGCGGGTGGGGGGAGCGAGTGAGGACCTGAATAGCTTGGTCCCGAGTGGGGCTAAACCACGACAAGGGTATTCAATTATTTGTGTACACTGGAATTAGAAAACGAGGACAAGAAAGCCTTTTGCTGTGTAGCCCTGAGTCTTGTTAGTTCCTACCACTGAAAGTAAACAGCGTAACCTGTAACAGCTTTGTCATCTTCAGCCCATAGGTCATTCTAAGCAAACCTTCAGCTAAAACCACTGAACATCTATTTTGATCTGATAGGCCAGTGTCAGATAATTGAATTACTATATAGTATGACTGTAATTCAGTACCATTAGAACTTGTTCCAGTTGCAGGTCTCTACTTTCTCCTAGGAGCACACAAAAAGTCTTGATTTTCATTTTAGATGTGCTGGTATTTCTCTTTTAAAGAGCTAGAGAAGGCCAGGCTGGATGAGGCTCTGAGCAACCTGATCTAGTCAGGGATGTCCCTGCTCCTTGCAGGGGGGTTGGACGAGATGACCTTTGAGGGTCCCTTCCAACCCTAACCATTCTATGATTCTCTGATTCTATGATTTTTTTGGTTAACCTCTTAGGTTGTTTTTTTTTCACAGATAGATTGACAAGTTAAAGATAATTTATTAAGTTCTGCAGTCGTGTTACTTCAAAGAAAAAGCCAGGACAAAACGGTATCATAATCAAATTAAACCTGGTAGAAGTCCTGCTAGCCCTTCTGGCTTGGTGCTAAATAAGCAGTGATAGGGTTTGCATTTCTGCAGTGCCTTTCGTCCCAGAGACCTTAACAAAACTGGATGGATACACACAGCACGCTCCTGAACTCATCAGCTGCTCCTGAGAGCTTTGCTAGCGGACGCAGCGTGAGTTCGGTTACACCAGGACTAGGATTAGCTCTGGCACCAAATACAACATCCTTTTACAGACAGAACACACAAAGACCCTGACACGTAAAGTATCATCCAAAGCGCTGAAAGCCGTGAGGCTAAAGGACGGAATTTACTGAGTCTCCTTTCCTGTGACTGCCCAGATGTTTATCTATTCACGTGCTTGGAACGGTGTCTCTTATAACAGAGCTGGAAGTCTTGATGTCCAAATACAAATCAACACCATACACTTTTGGAAAAAGTACAGTCAGACTAAGAAAGGATGTTTGAAAAAGGAACAAGCTGCGACAGGGGAATAAACATGTTCAGCAAAGCCCATGAGAAAGTTCAGCTTTCTCCTGGGGCGGTCGTGCTGAAGGTCCAGTGACCTCCCAAGCAGCGAGCTGAACTTTGTGTGTGCGTCTGCAGGGCCCAGGTTCACCTAAACGCAGATCTGGGCTGAAAGCTTCCGTTGCGAATCCTGCCTGGTTTCCCCTCTTGTGCAAATGGGCAGAACCTAACTGTGTACAGCTCTGCCTGGGAGGCTCCTAAGACCCTTCAGAGCATAAATCGTGTTTTTATCTGAAAACGATCCAAGCTCAGACAGCTGTGTGTAGAGGTTCCCAGTCTATATTTTAGCAGTGATGGGCTTCATGGTCCTTGAAAGGCCTTCCAGTAGCACCCAGTAGGATCTTCTCCATCATTTCTCCAGGTACTGAGCTTAGACTATGAGGTCTGTAGTTTCCTGGGTCTTCCTTCACACCCTTCTTGGAAATGGGAATCACATTGGCCAGCTTCCAGTCAGCGGAACGTCCCGAGAGCTCAACTGGTCTGGCACCAGAGTGGACTAAAGGATGGTGATTGAAGAGTTTGTATCAAAAACGCATAAAAGTTCTAGTGGCTGCCTCAGAAACTGAATTACATATGACGTACCATCCGAATTACTGATAGATGCCAGCCCCTCTGACCATTTTGTGACGGTGCGCTCCCCAACCTGACCACTTTTCCCAGAACCCTGCTCACGTGACAGAGAGGAGACAGAGGGAGACGGAACGATGGAGACGGAGCGATGGAGACGGAGCCATGGAGCTGCGCCAGATCTGCCGTCTCTGGGCCGCACAAGCGAGCTCAGCGCGGCTTCTGCCGGCGAAAGACACAGGCGACACCAAGGCAGCAACAGCCGGCTCCTGCGCCGGTGCCTCCGCCGAAACATGGGGGCTTCCAGCACGGAGGAGCCTTCGCGGCACAAGGTGCGTGGGGGCCTGACGGGATCCGCCTCTCCCGGCGGGGAAACCGCATCCTGCTGGGTGGAGAGGGCTTGGAGCCAGAAGCCAGGGGGGCAGGGGACAGCACAGGAGAGCTGAAGGAAAGCCCAGGGCTGGCGTGGCACCGGCTGAGGGTGCCAGTGCTGCTGGGAACGGGGATGCTGCTCCCGGGGGCGTGGAGGGCTCCGGAGCACGGCTGAAACGCTTCTCCACCCAGGCAGGCAGTATTTTTGTATTGCCTTGTGTGCACTGGAGGCATGACACGGTTCGCTGTTTTACCATACGGATTGTGCTGTCTCATTACTGTTTGTAGTGTAATGAATTTTGTGTTGTCATGTATTTTCTGCTGTGTAGTTTGTGTTCTGCGTTTTGTGTTTCCTGGTATGGCATGTATGGTCCCGTATTTTGTATTTGGTACGGTGTGTTGTGTTGTATAGTATTCCATTTGTTGCGTTCTGTACCATACTGTGCGTATTTTATTGCATGTATGGTACGCATGGTATGGATTGTAAGGGTATTTATTGCATTGTATGCATTGTACACCATGTGTTGCACAATATCTTGTACTGACTGTGTGTATGGTATTGGATGGTGTTTTTTCCTGTATGGGACGCATTGTAGGGTATGACGTGGTACCTATTGTATGGTACACTATGGGATGCATGGTATTCTTTCTCTTGTATTTCGTCCTGCATTTCATGTATTGCCTGTCATTTCGTGTGTTGTCTTGATTGTATTTTGTATGGTCTGGTATTTATTGTATGTCTTTTACCGTGTGTCTTGTCTCTGTTGTGGCTTGTTGTACACGATGAGGTGGAAGGGGAGGAACCTGTGCGAGCGCAGGTCATGGAGCAGATTCTCCTGGAAACCACGCTAACGCACATGGACAATAAGGAGGTGACTGGTGACAGCCAACACGGCTTCACTAAGGGCAAATCGTGCCTGACCAATTAGGTGGCCATCTGGGATGGATTTACAGCGCTGGTGGATAAGGGAAGAGCAAACGGCCTCAAAAAGCATTTGACGCTGTCCCGCACAACATTGTTGTCTCTAAACTGGAGAGAAACGGATTTGATGGACGGACCGCTCGGTGGATAAGGAATTGGCTGGATGGTCGCACTCAAAGAGTTGCAGTCAACGGCTCGATGTCCAAGTGGAGACCAGTGACAAATGGCATTCCTTAGGGCAGGGTGTTGGGATTTGTGCTTTTGAACACCTCTGTCAGCGACACGGACAGTGGGATAGAGTGCACCCTCAGCAAGTTTGGCAACAACACCAGACTGTGTGGTGCGGTCCACACACTGGAGAAAAGGGATGCCATATAGAGGGACCCTGAGAAGTTCAACAAGGCCAAGGGCAAGGTCCAAGCACAAATACAGTCTGGGTGGAGAATGGATTGAGAGCAGCCCTGAGGAGAAAGACTTGGGGCTGTTGCTTGATGAGAAGCTCAACATCAGCCGTCAGCGTGTGCTCACAGCCCAGAAAGCCAACCATATCCTGGGCTGCCTCAAAAGAATGATCAGCAGGATGAGGGAGGTGACCCTCCCCCTCTACTTCCCTCTTGTGAAACCCCACCTGGAGTAGTGCATCCAGCTCTGGTGCCCCCAACAGGAGAGGGATGTGGACCTGTTGGAGCAAGTCCAGAGGAGGGCCATGGAGATGACCAGAGGGCTGGAGCACCTCTCCTACAAAGGCAGGCTGAGAGAGTTGGGGCTGTTCAGGCTGGAGAAGAGAAGGTTGCAGCCTTCTAGCAGCCTTCCGGTACCTAACAGGGGGCCTACAAAAAAGCTGCGGAGGGATTTCTGACGCAGGCACGTAGTGGTAGGACAAAGGGTAATGGCTTTATGCTGGAAGAGGGTAGATTTGGATTGGATAGAAGGAAGAAATTCTTTACTCTGAGGGTGGTGAGCACCTGGAACAGGTTGCCCAGGGAAGCTGTGGATGCTCCATCTTTGGAAGTCGTCAAGGCCAGGCTGGACAGGGCTCTGAGCAACCTGATCTATTGAAAATGTCCCTGCTCCTTGCAGAGGGGTTGGACTAGATGACCTTTAAAGGTCCCTTCCAACCCAAACTATTCTATGATTCCAAGATTTGCAAGTGTATAGGCTTCTTCCAGTTATAACACGTACAACTCATTACACCCATATGTATTTTTACCACCACATCGGTGAGATGCTGGTAATTTACATAGCTTGGCATTTTTTCCGTAGAAGAATATGTTCAAGAAATAGCTGAGATCATGAAGGAAGCAAAAGTAACACTTCTCATTTTATTATTAACCAGGACATTTTCAGAGAAAACATCTAAGACAGAGTAAAGTTTATAAATATTCTTTTTGTTATTAGAAAATACCTGAAGGTTAGAAAGCAGCTGGTAGGCTTATGGAATGAGCGTGTATATATATCTTTATAATTCTATTAGTATTTTTGTATCCATAACTTAGATGATCATAAAATGATAACATTTTTTCAGAAAGCAGGTTTGTATGGTAGGCAGTTTAAGAATCTTCACTTAACTTTCTAAAAATGTTTGCAATATCCTAGCGAGCCCCTCAGCATTGCATATTGCCTGGCGCAGGAAGCTGTACATACTTGTAAATGGTAAAATATCTTTTAACATGAAACACAACACATATTTTTTTAAAAAAAAACCCCACATATCCTACATTTGGAATATTTGGATTCTGTTTTTTTAAATTTCACTATCACCTTTGTACACTTTAAATTAAATACAGGCAGATTTGACCTAAGAACCTCTCTACACCATTGACATAATTTTCAGACTTTTGTTATTGTTCAAAGGACCTAATTAGAGAAGATGTTGAACTGCTAACAACTCCATCCAACACTAGTTACAGGCAGGATGTGGCACAGTTACTGAAATGTCATCCTGACAGGTTTCAGTGATGTTTTCTTTTACTGTGTCAAAATTATTGCTTCTGTTCTACATTAGAACTGAAATAGATAAATGATTGCAAATGTACTCATGAAACCTGATGTTTATTTCAGAGGCCAAAATCATGTCTTCCTTTCACAAATCCACTTGAAAGGTCAGGGCAATGCAATATTTTCTCCAGATCTCTTCATTCAGTTTCCTGCTGTATAGTCTTATCATTCTAAAGGAGTTGGTTACTAAGCCTTGCACAGAACATCTAACAGCTCAAACCTGAAAGACATTATTGTCGTCATTGACTATTGCTATATGTACCCATTAGTACTGGTGACAACAACACTACGTAGCTATTAGCGCATAAGCCTATCAGTTAACTTCTCATTAGGGCCAATTCCCCACGGAGCTCTGCGATGATGCCGCTAACCTGCTTGGTACTCAGTGCAGTCAGTTTAAAGCAAGCTCAGGTATCTCTACTAAGCTCAGGTTATCTCTACTATGTTGCTGTCATTTTTCTTCATGGAAGGATCATCTGATCCACAGCTGTCAAAAAAAAATTAAAATAAAATAAAATGGTCTTCTTTCTTCTCATTCTTGCATATGGACACCAACCCATTTTCTCTGCCCTCTTCCCCTTTGTTTTCTTACAAAAAGAAAACAAGTCTGTCCAGTTGCTCTGAGATTTCTTGCTTCAGTACTGTTGCCTCCATCCCAGCCACAACAGGTTGTCAATTGCTCACTCTGAAATGGCAGTTCTCATTTGAATGTATCTGAAAAACAATGTCAGCTAGCAGAGGCTACTTGGCTGTTGTTTCAATATCTAAGGCAAATCCCTGAAATACGGGTGCAAAATTAGCACGCGTGGCATGTGGCATATGAAATAAGCACCTCCAGCATTACCAGTACGTAAACGCAACAACAACAGATACTTCTGGCAGTGTTTCACAGGCTGGGCTGCTTTTGGCCAGCACGCCCTAGTTAAGTCCTCCTTTCACCTACGTAGCCAAACTTCCACCCACATTCAGTCCAGCTAACATCCTTTCTACTTCTCTGGGTGTTTTAGGTAGACTTTACTCAACAAGAAACACTGCTTATTGCTTATATCGCGTGCTCAAGACCAAGATTCAGAGGTCCGTGCTGCTGGAACAGAATCCATTACCTAGGATTTCTGTTGTTGGAGCCCTGCTGAGCATCGAAAATTTGGTGGCTCGCAAAACAGAACCACACCGATGTTTCCATTTCTTTCCAAGTAGAGCACTGATCTCTGGAGTGATTTCTTAGTGCAGGAATATTATTAGATAGGCTGTGAAACAAACCGTAGTGATTTTAGAGTTGGTTTAAAAAGAATAAATAAAACAATGGAGTGCAAACAATGGCATCATTTGTTATTATGCCACTGCCTGGCTTTTGTGACAGGTGTGGCAGGATTTGGTCGAAATGCCATGAGTGACAGCGACACTCAAAGGTGTCACAGAGCACCTTCCCCATCCCCACCCCTGGTACCAGGAGCCAGGCACACAGGGGCCCAGTAGATGCGACACTGGAAGGTGCTCAGAATACTGTCTCCTTGTTGAGAGTCCTCTGCACTAGCAGAAAGAGAGGTGCATAGGGGCTCCAGAGGTGACTAGCAGGGCCCTCATTTCAGAACTGAATTGAAACAACACATCTTAGGTTTCTAAACATCAGGAGACCAGGCTGGCAAAGCCCTACCTGAGGCAGTACTTGAGGTCCAGGTCAATTTGATTCATTGTAATCCATATTGTTGGATATATATATACTGGGTTGGTTTTGTTTAGTGTGGGGGCGTGGGCTACGGTGGCAGCTTCTGCAAGAAGCTGCTGGAAGTTTCCCCTTTGTCCGGTGGACTCAGCCGGGCCTAGGGCGGACCTGCTGCTGGGCAGGGCCAAGCCAATTGGTGACGGAATGTCCCCTGATAAGGCCTCTGCCATAACGTATATAAGAATGGGAAAAATAGAAAAAAAAAAAGGAGAAGATGTGAAGACATTGAGCGGGGACAGAGAGGGGGAGGCGCGAGCCTTGTGGGCCTTGCGGCCCTCACCCTCTGGGCTCCCGCCGGGCGCCATCTGGGCCCAACTCGGCCCAGCCCGGCTGCAAGAAGTGGAGAGGAGATGAGATGTGAAGAGATCCTGAGAGGGGTCTGCCTGAGTCGGTTGTGAAGAATTTCTTGTGAGAGGAGTGGCTGCAGACGCCAAGGTCAGTGAAGAAGGAGGGGGAGCAGTAATGCTGCTCCCGGCAGAGATTCCCCTGCAGCCCGTGGTGCAGCCCATGGTGAGGCCGGCTGTGCCCCTGCAGCCCATGGAGGCCCACAGAGGAGCAGAGATCCCCCTGCAGCCCGTGAAGGACCCCATGCCGGGGCAGGCGGATGCCCCATGGAGGCTGTGGCCCGTGGAGGGTCCACACTGGGGCAGCCGTTCTGGAGGGACTGCACCCCGTGGAAGAAATGACCCACGCCGGAGCAGTTTCACAAAGGACTGCAGCCCGTGGGAGGGACCCCAGGCTGGAGCAGGGGAGGAACGCGAGGAGTTCTTCCCCCGACGATGAAGCAGTGGCGTAAAACGACGTGTGATGGACTGACCGTAACCCCCATTTCCTCTTCCCCCTGTGCCGCTGGGGGGCGAAGGTGTTAGAGATAATGTTAAGCCCAGGAAGAGGGTGCGGTGGGGGCAGGGGGAGGTTATCTTGTTCCCTGTCTGATTAGCCTGCTTTGGTTTTATTATTAATAAATGGAAATATTTTTCCCCAAGTTGAGTCTGTTTTGCCCGTAACAGTAACTTCAAGGATTTCTCCCTGTCCTTATCTCAAACCTCGAGCCTTTTTGTTCGTATATTCTCTCTCCCCTGTTCCCTCGAACGGTGGGGGCAGTGAGAGAGAGACTGCGTAGTCTGGTCCCCAGCGGGGCTAAACTACAACAGCATGTAAAACGTCCCGGTGCATGCCAAACCTGTTGGTCCACTTGTGCAGGAAGAAATCCGCGGGCAACTGCATGCATGCAAAATTCCCCAGCACATACGCGTGTGCAAACCCCACCCCTGTCTTACATGCACATCCCAGGTGGACAGCCAGCGCTACACGTTGCCACTGGTGACAGAGGACAGGAAGCTACAGATTGGCCAAGAATGGAACAACATCATCCTCCAGACCGCCGCCGGCCTCCAGCTCCTCTACAGTGTGGTCACCTACCTCCTTGCCACCATTCCTGACGCCTGCTGGGGCCATGTGTGCAGACTGGGTGGCAACTACAATGGCGATCCCGCTGATGACTTCCAGCTGCCTGGCAGGTCCCTGGCGCAGAGCACCAAGGAATTTGTCTCCTCCTGGAAGATGCTGGTGGAGGACAGACCATGCACTGACAGCTGCCATGGCAAAGTCTGCCGCGTGTGTGATGCCACCGACACTGCTCCCTATGGCGCCAGCGACTCCTGCGGGTTCATCTGGGACCCAGCAGGACCTTTCAGGCCATGTCACCCACGGGTGAGCCTGGTGGAGTATTTCAGGACTGCCTTCACAACGTCTGTGCTGCCGACGGTGTCCGTGACGTCCTGCGCCATAGCCTGCAAGCCTACACTGCCGCTTGCCAAGCTGCCGGGGCCGAGATCAGCAGGTGGAGAACGACTGCTTTTTGTCATAAGTGCTCAAGAATATCTCCATGGAAGCACTTCAACTCCTGTTTTCCTCCAAAGCCACATTCTCCCCCAGGAAAATGCTCCAATTTTGTAATCATGCCTTTTTTGTCCCGCTTTCGAAGCAAACTCGCCTTTGCTGTCTGGACCAAGATGACACATGAATGACCCGTGTAATACCATGCAGCCATGCTTAAACACCCCCAAAATCAATCAAATACCCAGAAATCATTTTTAAACCTCCTCCAAAACCTCATTTTGCGGCTTCAATCACCTATTTCACACCAGAAACACCCTGGAAGAAAGACATTCCAGCTCACCACCTCCAAAATAGCAATATTTGTGTCAAATTAGTTCAAAAGAGGTGTCCCTCTACTTTGCTTGAGGTCATCAACAATACGCAAATGCTTTAACTTGGATGTTACAAGCAGAATTTGGTTGGTTTAGCATCTTTTGGAGCCACCAAAGATGCCCACTGGCTGGCCATGGGTCTCCTGTCACCCACAGGGATGCCCCACTGGATCTAGAAAAAACAGTCGCAGTTTTTGCGGGGTAAGACCGGTATTCCTCCCTTTTTTCCAGCCCTCTCCGGCCCACCCCACGGCCACTATGAGCTCTGCATCCATACCTGCGACTTCACCTGCGCCAGCCTCTCTGTGTCGGCCCTGTGCAGGTGGACCTGCTTCAAGGGCTGCCAGTGCGACGATGGGTACCTCTTCGACGGAGAAGCCTGTGTGTCCCTGGAGCAGTGCGCCTGCATGCACCAGGGATGGTATTTCAAGGTGAGGTTGGCCATCAAGGCTTAGCATTGGCATTTTTGGTGGAAATCGAGTTGAGAAAGGATTGTGGGGTGAGTTGTCCCATCCCGATGATGCAACTGGTTTGTGGCCTCAATTTTTGATGAACTGGGTGGTCCCATTGAGTCAATGCAACTAGCTTGGGGTCTCACTCTTCAGTGAGGTGGCTGGTCCCATCTAGACGATGCAATGGATTTGCGGATTCCATCTTTGGTGAGGTTGGTTGTCCCCCTTAGTCAACGCAACTGGTTTTGGGACTCAGTGTTGATGAGGGGGGTTGCTACTTCACTTTAAGGACACATGTCCGAAATAATGCAATTAACAGCATCCTAAAATACATATTTTGCTCTGCTGGACCAGGGGAAAAAGGACGCCACAGGTGGTGGATCAGAATCAGAAGATTCCTCCAAGGGCCATCCCATCTCCACCTTCTGCTTGCTTGCCCGCACACCACGCCCTTGTGCGCCCACGGGCCTGCCCTTGCTCCACCGCCTTCCGCAGCCCCTCCACCACAGCACCGCCTGTCCTGCACGGCACCTCCACACCAACGCCTAACACTCAAACGTAACACAACCATTGAACCCCTGCTTCCCCTCTGCTGCTGGATGCCCCGAAGGGAGATTGGACAAGGTTGCAACAGCGGGGTGGTGGGGTGGGGAGGGAACTGCAATTTTTTGGCGACATCCGTGATGCGGAAGATGAAGCCAACAACACCATGAAGCAGTAGCCAGGCTTGGAAACATTTTGAGCGCAATCCCATGCACGGGGACAAGATCAGCCCTGTAAAAACATGGTTGCATTGAGCAAAACTCACCCTTTAGGAAGGGGAAGATGTAATTTTCTGCCTCTCCACAGGGATGCGATGATGAGGGTGAGGAAGGGCTGTTGGTTCCTCTTCAAAAGGGGGGATCCTGAAGGCCGCCTGCGTTTCGTCTCTGCCAGCCACGCCTCCAGCCTCGTACGGATGGAAGTGGAAGCCCCTGTCTATGCTATGCAGTAGGTGAAACCAAGCGGAGACGGATGGTGAGAGAACAGTTTCCATGCGCACAAGCAACACCAGTTCATGCACTTCTTGTAAATACTCCTGCAGAGGTCTTCATGCCTCTAGAGGCACCAACCAGCATCTTAGGTTGAGCTTCTGCAAGGGCATAAGGAAAACAAGCACTGTGCTATGATGGACGTCTACAGTCGCAGGTCGCGCAGCCTCAAAGACCTGCAAAAAAAAGGGCAAGTGCCTGATCTGGATGGATGGATGGATGGATGGATGTAGGAATCGTTAGATGGATGACTGGATGTTTGGAGGGATTGTTGGAGGGATGGAGCAATCGTTGTATGGATGACTGGATGGTTGGAGGGTCGTTTGGATGGATCATTGGATTGTTGGATTGTTGGATGGTTGGATGGTTGGAGGGATGGTTGGAGGGATGGTTGGAGGGATGGTTGGATGTTTGGAGGATCGTTGGATGGGATCATTGGAGGGATCCGGGACAGACAGACGGACGACGCACCATTGGGTGGATGGACGGATGGAGACACCTTCACCAGGGAGGTCCTTCCAACCCCCCATTGCCAGCCTGCTGGCGCCAACCCAGCCCCAGATGGATCCAGCCCCACATCTTATCTCTGCCCTCCCCTCCCCCACCTCAGGTTCCATCCCTTTCACATGGAACAATGGGGCAGCACGGCAGGGGCGGAGCCAGAACACCTTTGGTGGATTCCACCTCCCATTGCCATCTACAAAAACCCCAAAGTCCTCAGAGGAGAGGCAGCACTGAGATGGTGAGTCCCTTGCTATGGGGTAGGCCCTGGAAACCTGGGTCCCCTGTGGGATCTATGGGGCAGGGTGGGCCCCAGATATCTGGGTCCCCTGCCTCGCTATGGGGCAGAGTGGGTCCCAGACGCCAGGGTCCCCTCCCTGCCCCCTAACTGAGGATCTCTTTCTCCCACGTGTGGGGCAGATGCGGTCTCTGTGGTGGCTGCTGCTCTTGACGTGCTTGCTGTGGCAGTGCGGTGAGTCCCGTTGACCAAAATCCCCCTTTCTCCACCCAAATTCCACCCAGCTCCTCCTTCCCTTGCCCTGTCCCACCTCTACCTTTTCCCCTCCAGCCCCAAATTTGGCGTTTGCAGACCCAAATCCACCCACGCTTTCCTTGCAGTTCACTCTTCCCACCTGCAACACCAAATCTGGTGTTTCCAGCCCCAAATCCACGCACCTTTTCCTTGCACCTCTCCCTTTCCAGGTCTAACACCAAATTTGGCATGTCTTACCCCAAACTGACGCACCTTTTCCATATCCCTCTCTTTTTCCATTCCCGATCTCAAATTCAGCACTTTCAGCCCAAAAGCCATACCTTGCACCTCTCGAGCCCCAAATTTGGCATTTTCACACCCAAGTCCACTCAGGCTTTCCTTGCAGCTCTCCCTTTCCCTCTCCAACCCAAAACTCATCTTTTCTAGCCCCAAATCTACCCACTCCTTCATTCCACCTCTACCTTTCTTTCTCCAACCCTAAATTTTGGAAATTTTGTCCCCAAAGCCACCCATCCTTTCTTTGCAGGTCTCCCTATTTCCCTCCAACCCCAAATTTGGCACGTTCAGGCACAAATCTAGGCACCTTTTCCTTGCATCTCTCCCTCTCCAACCCCAAATTTTGCATTTCTAGCCCCAAATCCACCCACCCTTTCACTCCATCTCTCCCTTTTCCTCACCAACCCCAAATTTGGCATTTTCAGCCCCAAATCGCCCACCCTTTCATTCTACCTCTCCTTATCCATCTGCAACCCCAAATCTGCTCTTTCCAGCCCCAGATCCACGCACCTTCTCATTCCACCTCTCCCTTTGCCCCTCCAACCCCAATTTTGGCATTCCAGCCCTAAATCCACACGCCTTTTCCTTGCACATCTCCCTGTGCCTCTCAAACCCCACATTCAGCATTTCCAGCCTCAGATTCCCTTCAGAATGCGCAGCAGTGCTTGCTCAACCCCTATGCAAGCCCCTGGGGAATCCCCACCCTTAAATCCTCCTCTGACCACGGACCAAAAAAAGCAACGAGTGGGTCTGAGTGGGGAAATTCTGCCTCACAGGAGAAGAAAGAAGCTGCCCCACCCAGCAGTGGATTCTCTGCTGTCTGATAAGGGGTTGCGCTGCCGCTCACTGAGGCCCTCGTTTTATTCCGCAGGGGCTGAACCGCAAGGCGCCAAGCTCTGCCTTGGGATGCAATGCGGATCAGGCAGCACACGCGTCGTGTTGGCCACGGGGCCCAAATGCATCCCATTGCCCTCGTGCAAAAACTACCAGTGCAGGGAGGGGACGCAGCGCAAGATGGTGGACGGGTGGCCCAAGTGCCTCCCCACACCCTCGTGTCGCAACCTCCGCTGCCACGAGGGCATGCAATGCAAGATTGTGAGTGGCTGGCCGAAATGCATCCACCTCTTGCCCTCCTGCCAGCCCATTGTCTGCCCGAAGGGGACCCAATGCACGATGTTGGACGGTTGGCCCAGACGCGTGCACAAGCAGGTCTTCCAGAGGGAAGCGCCACCAACTCCAGGTCCTCACGTGCCACCTTCAAGCCACCATCATCGCTGTACCAAAGAGTCCATGTTTGAGGTGGTTCCTGGTTGGCCTCGGTGTGTCCCAATCAAGACGTCCTCAAGACACACTTCTTGCAGTGACATCCACTGTCCCAAAAGGACCACCTGCAAAATGATGGACGGGTGGCAAAACTCTCTCCACACTGGACACTCCTGCCAGGATGTCCAATGCCAGATGGTTAATGACTGGGCACGGTGTGTCGAAATCGAGACTTCCATTATGAACCACACTTACAGTGACTTCCAGTGTCCCAAAGGGACCAAGTACAAGATCATAAATGACCAACCACGGTGTGCCTACAGCCCGCCCTCCTGCAGAGACATCCAGTGCCGGGTGGGAAACACCTGCCAGATCATTAATGGTTGGCCACGAAGCAGCCAAAACAAGACCTCATTTACGACACACACTTGCAGTGACATTCACTGTCCCAAAGGGACCAAGTGCAAGGTCATAAATGAGCACCCAGGGTGTGTCTACAGCCCGCTCTCCTGCAGAGACATCCAGTGCCAGGTGGGAACCACCTGCCAGATCATTAATGGTTGGCCACGATGCAGCAAAATCAAGACCTCTGTTATGACACACACTTGCAGTGACCTCCAGTGTCCCAAGGGGACCAAGTGCAAGACCATAAAAGATCAACCACGGTGTGTCTACAGCCCGCCCTCCTGCAGAGACATGCAGTGCCAGGTAGGAACCACCTGCCAGATCATTAATGGTTGGCCACGATGCAGCCACAACAAGACCTCCATTATGAGACCCACTTGCAGTGGCCTCCAGTGTCCCAAGGGGACCAAGTTCAAGACCATAAATGATCAACCGCGGTGTGTCTACAGCCCGCCCTCCTGCAGAGACATCCAGTGCCAGGTGGGAACCACCTGCCAGATCATTAATGGTTGGCCTCGATGCAGGCAAATCAAGACCTCCTTTGGAAGACCCTTGCAGTGGCCTCCAGTGTTTCAACGGCACCCAGTGCAAGGTCATAAATGACCAACCATCTTGTGTCTACAGCACAACCTCGTGCAGAGACATCCAGTGCCAGGTGGGAACCACCTGCCAGATCATTAATGGTTGGCCACGATGCAGCCAAGACAAGACCTCCATTATGACACACCCTTGCAGTGATGACCAGTGTCCCAAAGAAACCAAGGGCAAGATTATAAATAAACACCCACGGTGTGTCTACAGGCCACCCTCCTGCAGAGACATCCAGTGCCAGGTGGGAACCACCTGCCAGATCATTAGTGGTTGGCCAAGATGCCTGCAAATCAAGACCTCCATTATGACACAGACTTACAGTGACGTCAAGTGTCCCAAGGGGAACAAGTTCGAGATCATAAATTACCAACCGCGGTGTGTCTACAGCCCGCCCTCCTGCAGAGACATCCAGTGCCAGGTGGGAACCACCTGCCAGATCATTAATGGTTGGCCACGATGCAGGCAAATCAAGACCTCCATTTGAGACCCACTTGCAGTGGCCTCCAGTGTCCCAAGGGGACCAAGTTCAAGACCATAAATGATCAACCGCGGTGTGTCTGCAGCCCGCCCTCCTGCAGAGACATCCAGTGCCAGGTGGGAACCACCTGCCAGATCATTAATGGTTGGCCACGATGCAGGCAAAACAAGAACTCCAGTGGAAGACCCTCTGGCAGTGGCCTCCAGTGTTTCAACGGCACCCAGTGCAAGGTCATAAATGACCAACCATCTTGTGTCTACAGCACACCCTTCTGCAGAGACATCCAGTGCCAGGTGGGAACCACCTGCCAGATCATTAGTGGTTGGCCAAGATGCCTGCAAATCAAGACCTCCATTATGACACAGACTTACAGTGACGTCCAGTGTCCCAAGGGGAACAAGTGCGAGATCATAAATTACCAACCTCGGTGTGTCTACAGCCCGCCCTCCTGCAGAGACATCCAGTGCCAGGTGGGAACCACCTGCCAGATCATTAATGGTTGGCCACGATGCAGGCAAATCAAGACCTCCATTGTGAGACCCACTTGCAGTGACCTCCATTGTTTCAATGGCACCAAGTACAAGATCATAAATGACCAACCATCTTGTGTCTACAGCCCGGCCTCCTGCAGAGACATCCAGTGCCAGGTGGGAACCACCTGCCAAATCATTAATGGTTGGCCTCGATGCCTGCAAATCAAGACCTCCATTATGACACACACTTGCAGTGACCTCCAGTGTCCCAAAGGGACCAAGTGCAAGACCATAAATGAGCAGCCCCGGTGTGTCTACAGCCCACCCTCCTGCAGAAACATCAAGTGCCAGGTGGGAGCTACCTGCCAGATCATTAATGGCTC
>JAAGAY010000112.1:0-65363 GCA_011801015.1 Ardeotis arabs | reverse complement strand
TGGGGCTGCGCCGCGCCGCGAGGGGCTGCCGCCGCCTGCGGGGAGCGAGGGCTGCGGGCGCCGCCGGCCCCTGCGCGGTGAGTAACGGGGGGCGGGAGCCGGCCGGGATCGGGGTCCGTGCGTGTGTGTGTGTCCCCCCGCCGAGGGCGGTCACGGAGGAGCGGGAGCGGGGCGGGCGCGGGGCGCCGCCGCGCTTGGCCGCTGCCCTTACCGGAGGGTGGAGGGCGGGGGGCGGCCGAAACCGGCACCGGCACCGGGCGTTCGGCCGCGGAGGGTGGGCAACCGCCCGGGCCATGCTCCTACCTAAATTAGATTAAAGGGCTTTTCTTAAAATAGGGGGCAAAAAAAAAAAAATCTTGTCATCTAATTTTGCTATAACAGCCGGTTTTCATACCGTAGCGCCGTACCAGAGAGTCAGTACATTAATTAGCTTAATTACCTTTAGGATATTGTTCTTGAGTCGCTTGGACGCATGTACAGTACCTAGTAAATCGGATTCGTTCACAGTTAAAAAAAATAAAAACAACCTAAAAATCTCAGTCCTTTGATTATCCCGGCTCCAAACGCGTGCTTTCCGCACCGAGGAGCAGCGGCTGAGAGCAAAACTTCCCCCAAGACAGAGATGGAGGCGCAGACCTACCGGAGGTGCACGCTGTGGTTAAGCGTAATTTTCGGCAATCGCGAGTAATTTGTGTCTTGAGGATAGCAGCCAGACAAGAGCGTTACGGAAATTGGACCGATTCAGCGTGATACGGACCCGTGGGGATAAAAAGCGTGTTGTGTTGCCAACTATTGCAATTCGGGTTGCTTCCCGTGCAGCGTCCCAGTGAGAAATGAGTGGTAAAAATGATAGAAATAAAGTTCAGAGAAAGCACAGCCTTAAATGGAAGGTCGTGAAACGATATAGAGCTGTATAAATGATGGATAACCTGGATGCTCGTGAGGAATTGTTATGGGGGGGAGGGAAGGATGGAGGACACTTTGGTGGGTGATAATTACTGGCAGGAGAAATTGCTTTTATTTACTTGAAGGAAACAAAAAGTTTTAAAGCAACCCCTGAAAGAGAGCTGATTTAATTTGGTTTGATATCAATAAACCCTTACTGACCAAAGCTTCGTAATGGTTTGCACTCTGACATGAATTGTCTGATCTAGAAATAGCCCCTCCTGATTTTTTCCCTTGGCATTTCAGGGTGAAATGAGCAGGATTTAGCTTGTTTGTTTGTTTGTTTTTTAAATCATGGCTAGTAGTTTTTATATGCACTTTTAGGCACTGAATACCAAGGTGATTTTTACAAATTTTAGTATTTTATGGGAAGCCACAATCTGAAAGTGAGAGAGACTCGGAGTTTAAGGCCAGAGAGACTTCTAGGTTATCCCAGCTGACATCCCGTATTTCATGCTCTACAAGAAAAGTTGGGTACAATGCAATCCTGGCCCCAGTAACCTGGGTCAGGATAAAACAGATACTCCAAAGAGGCAGTCTTAAAGGTATTAATTAGACAAGCTGCTGCTTCCCATGCTTATTCTCTTGCTTTCGTTGTTCAGCATTGACCTTCTCGTAGGCATACAGCCACCTTCCAACTCCACCCTAGTGTCACTGAGCTTTTCATCACTGTATAAACCATCTCTTGAGGAACCTACTCCTGCTGCTGCTCTCCACGCCTGATCTCACTCACATACTCCCAACTTCCTAAACCAAGGCCGAGTCTCCTGTCACGTGCTACGATCGCTACATGAGTTCAGCGTAAGCTCAGGGTGCCCGTTAATTCCTGCTCAATACCTTCTCCGGCTGTGGCTTCCATATCTGGAGGCAAAAACACGAGCCCGGGGACCAGACGCCTGCGGCTGCTGCGGAGCGCGGCCGAGCAGGCTGGTGGCCTTTGGGCATCCGCTGATAAAGTGACATTTCTGGCGGTAGCTTCTTGGGGTGAGCGCTTATCCTGGGGATCAGAGGAGCAGCTGCAGTAGAACCGCACAGAACTGGTAGCTGTCACTTTTTCTTCAAGCAGCTGAAAGACATTTTTGGTGCACATCACAGTTGGGAAGCTGGAACTGTGGTCGATGATGTTTTGTTTTTTTTTTTTTTAAGGTGGAGAAACAAAACCCTACTAAAACCTTAAACATACCAGTTTGTACTCTTCCTTTTCAGGCAAGAGGCAGGAAAAGAAATACTCAATTTTTTTACATATGAGCCAGGAACTTCAGTGCTTCTGTCCCCTGTGTGACTGTTTGGGATGCTGGCACACAGCTGCCTGAGGAGATACGAGCATCCCTGTCAGTAAAACTGCAGTTTCTCTGCTCAGGCTTATGAAACTAAACCTATGCATATATGCAATTTTTTGGCCAACCTTCTGTATCTGAAAGTAGTCTTAGCTGACAAATAAGGGTCTTCAGACACGTCTTTTGGACAGGCACATGCTTTTCACACACCTTTTGTGTGAATATGGAAAAGAAAAGCAGAGATAATAAGGTAATTTCTGAGAAACTTACTTTCCATACAGTACAAAAGTTTTGTATCACCCATACGAAATGAAATCTCTTTGCTACATCTCAGTAACACCTGGCATGGCAGAGAACTTGGGCACATCGAGCGCAGGGAACGGCTAAGAAATGCTTTTCTGGTTTTATAGGGTCCTGTTGGAAACCCAGCATTTTTTACATGTGATGAATATGCTAGTGCTGAACACAGATGCCAAGGGGTAAGTTAAGATACTCAAAGCTCGGAAGAGATCCAAAAGCTGCGAGTGTATCCGACGTTTCTTACAGATGACAGGCATGCGGCACGCGCGCATTGCCCTTGGAAAGTCACACGGTGACACTAGTGTCACAGATTTCAGCTGGCAGCTGCTCCTGTGGTCCAGCAAAACAGCCCAGATCTTGTGGAAGAGGGAAAACGGATTAGGTGGCTTTGTGCTAAGATGCCTTCAGGAATGAGTGAATCAAAACTTTGATCTGTTAAGGAGACAAAATTGCAGGCAGACTCGAATTATGAAGTTCAACAGTCATGAGACTTAAGCTAGAGATAACAGTTTCTTCAAAGAAATTGTTAAAAAAATTTAAAATAACCCCAAACAACAGAGCTCTAACAAAAATAGCCCCCAAACCAAAACAGCAGCACACAAACCAACAGGAATGAGTACTAAGGATTTCTTCTGAGCAATTGTCAGTGAAGGGTGGAATGTGATTAAGCAAAGACAGCTACTCAGAGGGTGATGGTTGGTGTTTGGTGGGACTGACCGCAGAGCCGGCAGATCTGTTCTCCATGTTTTTCCACCTCTGTGAGTAAAAGAGAAACAAACGTATTAAAAATCTTATTTAAATGAAAGAGGGCAAATGAAGAAACCCCCTGAAGAGAGTGTAATGTCAGAACTTTCATTATGAAGACAACTGCATGCCTTGGAACGGTAGTCGGTGTCACATCTGAGGATGCAATTTGTTTTTCTGCATTCCTGCAGAACCAGCAGTGCAGCCCAGGCAGAGGAATCAGTTTCACACTGGTTTTCTGCAAATTAGCAGATGAATTTACCAGATGTTTTGAGTGGAGTGGCCAGAAAGTTTACCTGATGCGATGTGATCATTTTGGGCGTTCACTGCCTTCTTACGACGTCAGTTTGGTGTCAGCGGTGGGAATTCCTGAAACGACATGCTGCCTTGTATTTTCACGGGGAATTCCTTTAGACAGTCTGACCTGGCTAACCTTTGTTGAGATATTTTCCTTCGGTGAGGTCGGGGGAGAAAAAAATCCAGATAAACGCAGAAGGAACTTAAATTGTCGGAGGTCGTAAGTCTGTGGTGAGGAATCTGATGGCTCGAGGAGTGGGGCTGTGGGTGACAGGAGAAGGGAGCCTGACAGAAGTAGTAAAGAAGTGAACTGTGTCATTTCCATGCTGTGTTTGGTTGTTTCCCAATTTTTTAACCACCTCTTTGCCTAGCAGTGGGTGAGATGGTGCTTCAGACTGCGTGTACAATACCCCTGCCCTTCCTCCTGCTTCACCAAAAGCAGACAGAAAAAAATTATACTGAATATTTCTGGTTTTCTTTGAATAACAATTCAGTATGTGCAGATTAATACTATGATTGCTAGGATTTATTTGATGCCCAGTATGAATTTTAAACTTTCTTTTTTAGTCTTGTCAACCTTGGATTATTTTCATTAATCTCTTTAGTTTCCCTCATTAATTTTCTTTTGATTATTTTTAAATATCTGGCTGCTGCCAATGCTCGTGACACATAATAGGTAGTCCGTGGGTTTTTTTAATGTTATGTTTTTTCTTGGTTGTGGCATCACAATTTATTATATGTCTAATTATTCTTGACTGCTATGTAAGAAAGTTTCCTTTCTTAATCTTGATTAAATTTAATTTATAGCTGAAAGAAAAAGCACTTTTTAAAAAATTCTAGCAGAGAACCCGATGCTGCAGTGCACATTTCCCAGCTAGTGAAATTCAAAAATGGTAAACAAGTCCTGTATAACCCTAACTAGTGGCTTTTTCAGACTGGGACCTACCCTCTCCACTCTGTTCTGAGTTGGCTCCATGCACTTGCAGCTTCTGAGTATCACAGGAATTTTTTGTTTTCTGTAAAAGTTTGGATTTATTGCATGAATTGCTGAAAAAATTGAATTTGTTGAACTAAGAAATCTTTGTGTTACAGTTAAAACTTTTTCAACAGAAAGGTGCATCAAGTTCAGGATGCCTAGACTCAGATTATAGTTTAACTTCCACGAGTGGCTTTCCCAAAGATACTAAATTAGGTTTAAATTCGGTCTGAATCCTTTTCCTCCAGGATTCATTTATAACTGTCTATGCTATTTAAATTTGAAAAGGGAGGAGATCAAAGCAGCAGGGTAACAGTTCAACAAGGTGCTTATAGATTGTTCTTCTGTGTTGTCAAGGGAATGTCTTCCTTCCCGGTGAAAAATGTGTGTTGCCATTGTAGACATCCAAGAAAAATGAACAGCTCATTTATTTTTAAAAGGAAAAGATTTGCATGCTGTGATACTGAGATGAAAACTCATCATCCTCACACAAATTCTGGAATAAGACCCTCCCCTCAACTAGAAAAAAAAAAAATGTTTCTTGAATGTGTAAAAATATAGAAATAATAGCCTGGCTATTTAGGAGCGTAGTTAAATGGCCACATTGTACCTGCCAGGAAATCCAATCTGAAGCAGGATATCTGGCAGAAATTCAGTGGAATCCAGTGGTCACATTACCAGATAGAAAGTTTTGATACTTTTAAAAGTACAGCCATACCTCTAAGATTATGGGAAATCAATACTGTACTTTGTGGAACTGCGCATCCGAGTAGAGAGAGAGGTGGTTTGGGGTACTACCGTTGGGTAGAACCTTTTTTATTTCATACAGGTAAAATTAATTCATAGGTACGCACGTATTTGCTGAGTGCAACAGATGGTTTTCAGATTCAGAAGGCATGGCTCAAGGTAGCAGGTATTAGAAAAATAATTGAGTGACTACTGAAAAAATAAGAGATGGACCAGAAGCAAATAATACAAATAATAATCCACATCCAGTAATTAACACTGCTGATCAGAGTGAAACTTAAGCACACCCAAAGACATGAAACAAGATACAACTTCTGCCTTTTCATTCCTTAATGAATGAAATAATAATTAATAATTAATAACATCTAATAGAAACACTTCTATCTGCCAGGACCAAGCATGAAAAAGAGCAAGTGGCATCAAAGAGCAATTTCATCTTGCTCAGACTCTCCGCAACCAGATCTCCTCTTGATTTCTGAGTGGATAACTGAAAATGCATGTCTGCCCGTGGTCTGGTCTGTATTTTTGCATTAGGTGTAAATGCAAGAATAGTAATGTAGGAAGTGCTCACCTAATCACACCACGGATGGTTGCAGGGTTATTTGAGCGCTTAGCCGGAGCTCGGTCAGTGGTGCGGATGGCACTGCTGGACCTTGTCCATCCCAGAGAGGACGTGTTGGCACTACAGTTCCATAGTCATTCTGGAGTTCACTGTAAAGCACTGAAGAAGGTCTGCAATTTATCTACATCATTTCCATCACCAAGGAAAAAAATCAGATTGATTAAATTAATAACTCATTGATCTGATTCACCTTTAGACTGTCAGGGATAATGTCCTGTGTTCCTTACCTATAGCTGGCAAGGGAGCAGATTTTAAGGCTAGAAAGAAGAAGGATTCATCTTGCCAAAAAAACCTCAGTCATGATTTCTTGGACTGAAATCTCATGCCTTCCTTATGCTGGTATAAGCTGGGAAAAAATTGAGAATGCTGCCTTTCTACCTGCCGTTCAGTCCTGCTAATCACATTACAGTCCGTGGAAAAAAAAGTTTCACAAATTCAGGCAAGTTAGACCAAAGGCAATGTTTGGCAGAATTATACAAAAGCATGTTTTATTGTATTAGAGGCCGAGATAATGAGAGGCAGCTTCATTTTGTTCACATCTCTGACGTCACTGTGCTTTTTAAAAGTCCCTGCTTTTAAACAAGTGGGGTTTGCGGCCTTGTTTTCTGTAAGTTTTCACAGATTGCTAGATATTGACTTACTAATTAGCATCAAAATTGGTAAGATTGGTGTTCCTTGGGGGTATTGGTATTGAATCAGAATTGTTCAGGAATATTTCTGGCATGTAAATTATGTTAAAATGAGATTTGTTGTGAATGACAATGCAATGACAGAATGTATTCTTTGGCGTTAAAATAACTTCAGAATGTACCCTGGCATTTTAACTACAAATATAACTGCAGGTGGTCATAGAAACAATTCTGGGTTACAGAGAATAGGACTTTTCTGTGAATATTTTAGATGAAATCACTTATTTTTAGACTATTGTTTTGCTTTTCTGGAATCATTAGTTAAGGTAAAAACATATTGGTTTCTGAACCCTGTGATAATCCTAAGCGCTGTTTTGAAAGATTTAGCAGGAATCTAAACCAATTTGGCTTTCTCTCAAATAAAACGGGCTGGAAATCAGAATGGAGTTGAAGAAATAATACATTTACTGGATGGGTACTTTTGAAGGTACTTTAGATACCGTTAAAGTAAGAGATTTACCATAACCAAGTTGAGTTTAGCAGGGACCAATGCCACAACTATATAGAGTAGATTTCACCAATTGTTTTTTGAATATATGGATGTGTTGGTGAAGCTGCCTGTCCAAGGAAGGGAATGACAACAGATTATGAATTACCTTCATTTTTACCACTGTAGAAATGATTTTACAGTTGGTTAATGTTATTTATGAGAACTGAGGAAGAAGAGTAGCTGCTCCGTGGACGAATATCTACCAAAGCTTCCAGCTTTGCTCCCAGCAGCAAAGTCTTGGTTCTCTTGGGGATCCTGATAATAGGATCACCTCGCCCTATTCTTTCTCCCTCTGCTCAGATTGACTTGTACCTCAGAAATGCCCCAAAAAGAGGAAAAAAAAAGGAAAATAAAAAGGAGGTGGTTATGCTTTACTGATTAGTTCTGTGGCTTACTGGTGGCTGGGGAGTGCTCAGGCACTTGGAACACATATTTTGTTATCATTTCCTTTAGCATTCAAAAGCATTAACTTCTATGATATGGAAAACTGAATCTTCAGCTACACTATGCTGAAGTCACTTCTAGGATCTCATGATTTGTAATAAAGAACACTGTACTGCCTGATATGATGGCCTCCTGGCTGGTCGTACACGTACTTTTTTTTCCAAGACCTCAGGCTGTTCCATAATCCAGATTCTATGTTTAAAAATTTTATTTTCCGGTATCACCAGTCCCTTTTCACTGACAACTTTGCTCTTTACCTTTATTAAAGTACCTGAAAGCAACTCTGCGACAGTAGGAAATTCCCAGGCTTCTCCCTTAAATATCTGGGGATCGGTCAGCCTTTGTTAACCTCAGATTTCCAAAGCCAGGTTTACTCTTTCTGAAGAGAGCCGTTACAAAGAATTTCAGAAAGTCTGCCAAACGTTAGAAACATGCCACTCAAAACATGACAGCGATGTTCGCCTTCCTGTCATGCGCGTCATCCTGAGTACCTACCGCATTTCCATTACGCGTTTGCAGCCTGTTTGATTTGTAATCAATCTAAAAGGGAAAACACTGGAACAGCTAGCAAGTTTTGATTAGCCACGTGCATTTTCTATTCAAATAAAATCACGACATACGCATTTACTTACGAGTTCTGAACATCTTTGTCACATTTCCTTTCAGAAATAGATCGTATCTGTCTTGAATTTAATTCGTGAAAAGCTTTTTGTAGAGTAAATTTGAGATCTTTAAAGGGAAGCTTTAAGAGAAGTTGTCAGATAGTGAACTATTTGATCGGACATGCTGCGCTTTGAGGTCTGTTTTGTCGGTATTTGACTCTTGTTGGCCTAATGCTCGAAATTGGAACCGCACTGCATGGGTCGATGGCAAAAGCTGGTTGAGAAGCTTGACTGTGGCGTTTGGGTATATAATACAAAGAAGATGCTAAAAAAGACTTAACAAACCAGTTAAGCCAAGATTACCATCCTTCACATGAAATCTCTGGTTTCTTCCCGTGTCGTGTTTCACTGGTTCCCCCGAAATGCCCACCTTTGTGCATCACAAAAGGGTGAGAGGAGCAGTTAGAGACAACAAGAAGTTGGTTGTCAGAGACAAGAAGCATCTACACCAGACTTTTAAAAATTACCCAGGGGTTATGGCATGAAAGCCTAATTTGCAACATCTTTGACCTCCTCTTGAAAAATGCTGAGAATTTCCTTTTCCAGCTGAAATCTCTGGGAGCTGCTTGCACATTTGTTACGTATTTAATGTGGACCAAATTTCACCGGATTCCAACTGTGTCACAACTTTTTTCCCATTGTTTTTCAAAGAAGTAAGATCAGATAACGTCACACGCTCGGAATATTACGCTGTGCTGCACTAACGACGTAATCTGCACTAAGAATAGGCATTGCCACCAAAAGTGCCGTAATAATGTAAGTTGTTTAATAAATACACAGTCATGAACGTTCCTGTTGGAGAGGAAGAACAAGTGTTTGCTTTTTGTCCTCCTTCCTACAGCACAAGGACAAGTGCTGCTGTACAGTACACCCACATGTGCTAAGTGAATATGGAGGTTTTTTGGGACATCTTTTGAAGAATATTTCTGATTTTGTATTGCTCCTTGCTGACTTAGCAGGCTGAAATCATAGCGAGCCTGTTGCGTTGATGTAGAGGAAATGAAACTGCCTTGTTCTGGTGTTTCTGCCATGCCTGTACCTGGTTATGTTGAATTCAGTCCGTATCTCTCTATAATCATCTTCCTCATCAGCACTCCCCAGTTAAGTTATACATACAGACCTAGCATATATCTACCTGGAATTATCCTAACGTCGTGTCAAATCCAGGGATAGGTAGGGAAAAAGGCAGGATGCCTATCAGCTGTATGCAAAAGCCCAGTTTATACGGGGTTGGCTCTCTGAAATAGAGTTAACCATCAAAAAAAACCGCAACCCAATCATCTGTCGTTCAGCTCCTGATTGCCAACTCTTTGATTTGATTGTCAACTCTTTCACTTGAGCATCCCTTACTGTAACTATTGAATGTGGGGAAGTTTGTCGGACTTGTACGTAAAACGTCATTATTTTTCCTTCAAGAATTCAATCAGTAAATAAAGGAAGAAAGGAATATTTCTAAGTAGATCATACAAAATTTAGTTAGTTTGGTTTATATTTATTTATTCTTCATTAAAACTTGTCTATTCTATTACAATATTTTTTAAACATGGTTTGAAAGAAGGCTGATCATTGCTAATGCTTGCAGAGGCTTCTAAATTCGTTTGCTTTTTTTTTAATTTGGAGCAAAATAAAGGGTATTCAGGGCTCTGTGAACATGGAAGGAAAAGGTTTTTTTGTTGTGTGCTGTACTTGTCTTTCTCCGCTCCTGTTTCTCATTGACACGTAGCTGAGGACCTGGCCTTTTTGCAGCTGTATCGCTGATAAAAATGAAGTGTAAATCAAGAGTACCCAACAGATATTATGAAATGAGCAACCTGAATATAAAGCACTGAAATTTCTACTCTTTTGGGTGTGCTGGTCTGTGAAACTAGCACCCCAGCCCTGTGCCTGTTAGGCTGCATAGACACTCAGGTCTGGCAATGACAGGAAATATTCGGCATTTTCAGTTCCCAGCGAGGTCAACAGCAGCCTGAGACTGAAAGGAGCCTGCAAACACCCAACGAGACCAGACCTGACATCGCCAGTGACTCCGTTCTGCACGTGGCTTCCAAACCCGTAACGAAATCAGAGAGACATTTGTTGGAGATATTTATAGAGCGTCTGTTTGACTCACCATCTGCGCTCTGATTGAAGTATACACATGGTCCAGACTGAATAAAAACCAATTCCACGGATTAAAATAGTAACTTTGACAGCGTTACAGCTAAAGGTTTCGCTGCTGGTGACTTTGTCGACCTGTTTACATGCAAAGGTAAATTTGGAAGCTGTAAAATCAGAGAGGTAGGATGAGAAAAGAGCATGGCTGCTCGGTCCACTTCAAAAAGGCTCTGAAGTTACGAGATGCTGTTTGAAGGCTGCGTGCCTTTCAGAGCTACCACTCGTTCAGAGTCTGGATTAAGCTGCCTGCCTCAGTTTCTGAGCAGCTTTCAGGTTCGTTTGCGAGTGTAAAGGCAAGAATAACCTAAAGCGTTTTGCCATGCTTTCACTTGCCTCATATTTCTATTTCAAAATGAAATTAATTCCTTTTTTTTTTGTTGTTCATGGTGTTTAGTAGAAATATTAGCAAAACATCAGAAACGTAGCCGACTATGGCTCGGAGTTAATTGCACTCAGAAACCTCACTGTGTTCGTTCAGTGTGCTTCCTCCATCAGGATTATCTTTTTCATGGATCAGTGTGTTTTGTGTGTTCAAAATGCTGAGATTAGGAATCATAACGAAAAGATGAAAAGCACTAGGCTGTAATAGGGTTGGTTCAAAAAATATCTGTCGTGATCACTTGTTATTTATTGAAATTGCTCCCTAGGAACGGCTGTTGAACAGCAAGTTTTTGGAAGCAGGTTGTGCTCATGCAGGATGGTAGGCAATGGAAGTTCCTGATATTGTTTCACAAGATTAATTTTCTTTAGTGATAACCTGGGGAATTCTTTAAATTACCTCTTCTTAGTTGATGTAGCACCATCTGCCACATCTGCAGAGAAGATAATTATTTTTAGGAGCAGCTGTGTTTTTTTGATTACGTCTTGAGTCATCAAGGTCAGTATTTTTGAACTATTCAATGTAGGAAAATAGAAGGAATTGTTTTGCATTTTGGTCGATAATAAAGGATGTATTGTTATCACAGTTGGTGCCATAAGCCTCATAGCTGTTTACTGCAGTCCTCTAATTTCTAAGAAATTCTTCATGAGAGTGTACAGCTTTGGAGGAAAAAGGGATCAGTCATCATTCATGAATCAGTAAGACAGCACCTGGTGGCAAATAAGTGGTTTTGGAGACTCTTCTGTTAATGGAAATACTCAAGTGAAAATGCCGTCCGGGTTCCCAGTTCCAGTTCCAAAAGGTGAATTGTAAATTGGGATCTCTCACAGCAAAGGACAAATCCCCAACCAAGCCATCCTTTAACAGAGATGCCTTGTTAGGCTGGTGGCCTCTGCCTGAGCCCATCCAAGTCAGATGAGCGTTCTCCATCATGTAATAAACAAGGGGAGCCAAGCAAAGGTGAGAATTAGAACCTGAAACCTTCAACAGCTTCCTTTATCTTGCAGAAAAAAGGCTCTGCTCTGCGCCAGATGCCATAAAAGACTAGTGCTTTGTGTAAACTCTTCATGTGCTGAAGTAATGGGTAAGGTACGCGAGTGCAGAGCTGTCATTTGATGATGAGGTGGCTGCATCTCTGCAGCAGCTTCTTTCAGCTTCCTGCTGTTGAGGAACTAACGAGAGCAGGCAGCTTCTCAAAGACAGCATCATTTTTCCCTGGGGAGTTAATGGAAAGTAGGTTTATCTTACTGGCTTTGCTACAGAGCAAAGGTGGCAGAGCCGTATGGCCTGAGGAGGGTCTCTTAAGAAATCACATACATGTTGAAAATTAAGCTTGGAAGGGCTGCCCACAGGGTAAAGACAGAGAAGAGGAAATGGGCAGGTCCAGAGGAGGCCACGAAGATGATCAGAGGGCTGGAGCACCTCTCCTGTGAGGACAGGCTGAGAGAGTTGGGGCTGTTCAGCCTGGAGAAGAGGAGTCTCCAGGGAGACCTTAGACCAGTACCTCAAGGGGCCCTACAGGAAAGATGGGGAGAGACTCTTCAGCAGGGCCTGTTGTGACCGGACTAGGGGTGATGGTTTTGAAACAGAGGGAGGTAGATTCAGGCTGGACATAAGGAAAAATATTTTTATGCTGAGGGTGGTGGAACCCTGGCCCAGGTTGCCCAGAGAGGTGGTGGATGCCCCATCCCTGGAAACATTCCAGGCCAGGTTGGCCAGGGCTGTGAGCAACCTGATCTGGTTGGAGATGTCCCTGCTTCTGGCGGGGGGGTTGGACTGGATGGCCTTTGAAGGTCCCTTCCAACCCATACCATTCTGTGATTCTATGTAACTTTGATCTGAGAGATGAGGTAATTGAAAAAGAGATGGTGAAGATCCAAACTCATGCTCCATGTTGAAAGACTGACCCGTGAATCAGCATCTCCTTGAGTTATGGAAGACTCAGGTTTGTGACACTGGGTGCCTGACCTGAAGCTCAGCTAGCTGCTCATTTTTCCATCAGTTAGTGTGTACTGCAACGTATCTTCTTTGCGTGATACCCAGAGGTGTTCTCATAGCTGACTGTCAATGTGTGGGATATGTGTTCCTCTGCACGCTCTAAGACAAAAAAGAAGCTCTGAGGCTGTTACAGATACTCGTAAATGTGGTGTCCCTTGTCCTGTGAAACACAGTTGCTGATTTTACCTCTGCTCTGAGTAATCAGTTGGATGTCAAATGCAGCTCTGAGGACGGGGATAGCTGACGAGAATTTAGATTTATGAGGTTTCAGTAACGCCAAAGGCGTTGTTGGCTGTCTGAGCTTCAGTCTGAGGTGGAACCTCTTCTAAATCAAGACGTCTAATGGCATTCTACTTTTATTTCAATCACCATGTACTTTTAACAAACTTTTCTATATTTACAAATGAAAAGAGGGTTTATTTTAGAAAGAAAAAGGATTAAGAAGATTTTACAGATCTTTTTGCTTTCCACATGTCTAGGAAGACAGCTTTACTTCTGCATGGAATACGTAGTCTACTACCCCTTGCTGGAGTATCTACCAGAGATAGCAGTTTTGTTAATACTCCAGAACATGACTCCTCAACTGTATTTTCCAGCTATGATTTAATGTACTGTTCTATTTGTACTGTTTAATTAAGGTCCAAAAAGGCCTTCAGGTAGTGGCCATGCTATCATCAACACCTTACGCAGTTCACTTCCCTGCACGCAGTGTAGTTGCAAGTAAACAGTCGTTATCAGCGTATCGGCTCCCTGCGGGGCAAACCGGCGGCAGAGCCGCTTGGTCTTCCTCTCAGAAAGACCAGAGCAGGAGAAAACCATGGGCCACACATCAGCAAAATTCTTATTGACAAACTTAGTTATCAGTGGGAGTGGATATATTCATAACTGGTCCAAAGCAGTATCAAGGGAAATATAGAATCATAGAATCCTAGAATCTTTAAGGTTGGAAGAGACCTCCAAGATCATCAAGTCCAACCATCAACCTAACACCACCATGTCCACTAAATCATGTCTTGAAGTGCCACATCTACACATCCTTTGAACACCTTCAGGGATGGTGACTCCACCACTTCCTTGGGTTCCAGTGCCTGACCGCTCTTTCAGTAAATAAATTTTTCCTAATATCCAATCTAAACCTCCCCTGCTGCAACTTGAGGCCGTAATCTTTAAGAGAAATGTCACCTTATTGATGTTTGTCTGGATTTGGGCAAAAAGTGAAGGTAGCCTCCTCTTGTCGTGGTGGCTTAAGCTCCAGTGAAGGTGACTTATGAAAATGCGTTTCAGTTTTTTATTGAGCGTACCAGAAAATTGCACATGGTCTGTTATCCTGTGGGAACTGACGACAGGTTATTAGTTAAGCCATGGTAACCTGGTCCCTTGTTACGCGTCTATCAGAACGCGTTCCACATCTTCTCGTTGATGACTTGATCGTGTGGGATACTCTTTCCCTGGTGCATTTGTGGAGAAATAGCCCTTCAGCACTGCGTGGTCTTTAACTGCGATCACGCTGTGTCCGGAGAGAGGGGCTTCACCAAGCCTGTGACAATTTGGTGATGACATGGAGCGAGATCTCACAAGACTGCTGTTCCTCAAGCAAAGCGTGCGGGGTGGTTCCGGCTGTGCGTGCGAATAGCTTGGCTGGGGGAGTCGTGTTGTTAGGGTTTTGTGTGTCACATCTGCACGATCCTGAAGTAAACACAGTTCTGTTGTGTACGGCTGGCTCACAAAACAGAGTACGTGCACGACTTACCCCTGTGTAACTTACCGTGTACCAAGCTGTCCCGTCTAAATTACCGAATTCAACCCCTCCTGCTGTGTTTTTTACGTTTTAATCGCCACCCCTCAACTTCTATCCAGGCAGGTGAAAACGCAGCAAACGTTGCTTTTCTCTACCACGCTGAATTAATCCGCACGGATTTCATTCGCTGCTGATGGGAACGAGCTGGTACCACTTCTTATGGTGTCAGCCAAGACAGGCGATGCCATTATAGGCAGCTATGTGCCATCATCTGCCCTTCAAAAAACATTGGTCTGCTGTTTTATGTGCAAAGTAGAGTCCTCCGAAAAGGGGAAATTAAGGTAATAATTGGAGTGGTAATGTGAGCAAGGAGAGTATGGATGGCTTCTTGTAATCCAGGTTAAGTTACGTCTCTTTACTGGGCTATGTTTTGGTATCATTTGAGATATCTGTGTAGCTGAGTCACTGGAAAGGTTTTTGGGGCTTTGTTTCTGTTTTGTTCTTCAGCAACGCTGAATCTCCACTGATGCACGGAGTCCCAGAGCACCAAGGCAGCAGCACAGACAGTTCGGCGAGCAGCTTGGGAAGCTCCGTCACAGCATGTAAGAAGGTAACTTCTACCTTTATGTTATATTTAAAGGCAGATGTATCTCAGGTTGGAGCTTTGCTTTTTAGCTTTCGTCTTTATTGGGGAACACAAACTTTAACTGATACCTAAAAAAGAAAAGGGCTGATACAGACAAATTCTGGGTGCTGTTGTGGTATCTGGCAGTTTTGCCTGCCTGGTGCATACTTACCTGGTCCCAAAATATACTATATATATATATATATATATATGGGAGATAAACTCCTCCAGAACATTTCTATCTTTCCTCATTATCTGACAATATGAAATAAAAGCAGTGCATAAAGTGAACACCTTCAGGACTGCTCTTTGGTAGGTGGCGAGTTTCTGGGACCCAGCTTCTCTCAGGTCAATACAATGGAAACTCTTTCATGAAACAGCTTTTCTGCCTTCCCTGGTATCTGACTGGGAGGGTGTCAGCAGCCCAGGAGGTAGCATAGGTTTAACCAGTGCTGGTTTTGTTGCCCCAAAATGGGTTTATGTGGAGTTATTTAATTCAGAGGTTGGGAGAGGGAAGAAAAAGGGGTGCCTGTGTGTGTATGTATGTCATTAGAGGGAGTCAGATATGACTGACATCAGTCTATGCTTGTAGGTAATTTCAGTGCGACTGAGAATACACAGGTGGAGACCATAGATGCTGCCTTTTATTCCTCCTCCCCAGGGCCGGGTTCTGGCAGTAGTGTCTGCGGGACAGGGGCACTACGAAAGACCTGTTGAGGAGGGCAGGCCACCTTTCATCTGTCCTAGGATCATAGAGTCATAGAATCACAGCATGGTTTGGGTGGGAAGGGACCTTCAAAGCCCACCCAGTCCAACACCCCTGCCAGAAGCAGGGACATCTCCAACCAGATCAGGTTGCTCAGAGCCCCGGCCGACCTGGCCTGGAACGTTTCCAGGGATGGGGCATCCACCACCTCTCTGGGCAACCTGTCCCAGTGTTCCACCACCCTCAGTGGAAAAAAATTTTTCCTAATGTCTAATCACTTTGCAACAACCTTCCGAGCTCTACCGTCTCTCACAGGCATAGTTCTAGAGCTGATGATAGGAAAGCATTTCTTCTAGCACAGAAATGTTAGAAAACTTCACAGTTCATTCACCTTTCCCATAATTCTTACTTTTTTTTTTCTTTTCCTTCCACTAGTAATAATAAAGCTTATTACATATTTATATAAGTAAGCCTAGAGAGAGAAAGCTAAAACATGCAGAAGATAAAGATTTATTTTCCTCATCCTGAAAGCCACACTGTGGGTGTGGGAGGTGAGTGTTATCTGTCTACCGAAATCTTCTTAAATGTAAAATCATGGATGTGAAAAGGAACTCAGCAGACTGATGTGTAATGCTGGGACTGCGCGTCTCCAGCTCACGCCAGCACGGCTAAGAGACAGAGTGTCAGTATTTCATTTGATGAAAGGGTTTTTTTTGTTTGCAAAAGAAAACCTGATTTTTTAAAAAATGCTGCTGGCTGGAATTGGAATCTTCATAGACGCAGAAAATCCATTGTGTGGGAGAACGTCTTAAATTCTCATTTCATCTCAGAGTTGTCAGTTTTGCGTGAGACCGAAGGACGGTGGCACAGCACAGAGACGTGCCACCGCTGCGTTTGCAAATGCTCCCAGCTTGGTCACCTTCGGAAGCACCGCTCTCTTTTAACGTGATTTAGAGCCGCTTCGCCTCTCTGATCCCTGACACCGGGACGTTTCATTGTGACACGAGTCGGTTTTATGACTGTCGGCGCGCTGAGAGAAGTGATTCACTTCTGCCAGCGGTTCTGACAAACAGCAGGATATTTTGGGCTTCGTTACAGGCTTGTCACAGAATGTGTTGCCATTCTTTTTTTTTTGTGTGGAAAAGGATAAAGAATTACCAAAAATAGGCCGTTACCTTCTATTTTAGCCTCTGTTGTTACAGTGATTTCCAAGTTAGATGTGTAACCGGTGGTGAGACACTGGGTTCCGCTGCGAGGGAACAGTGTAAGCAGTTGACTTGCAGGTCCAAGTAATGGGATTTGGCATGGGTGGCTCCTCGCAGGAACCACACGAGATGCGGCCCGTTACTACACAAACCAATCCGAACAAATGCAGAAGACGTGCCCTTTGATAGCTCATCTTATTCTGTGTGTCCCACTGTCGTATCTTCTTTGATGAGCAGTAATTAACCGCAGCAATTAGGATGATCAGCCACGAAGACGCAGATGTTTCGTTTGTGGAGCACAGTCCTTCTCATGTTGTCTCGTTTGTAGATATTTACTGTATTTTAATGCCTTGTGATCTAAATCGGGGAGCAGGAAGCTGTTACACTGAACTCGTATGCAATGTTTTCCTCTGGGAAAGAGTGACTTTTCTAATCCACGCTCTGCTAGAGGCTGATTTAGTTCATTGATTCACAACACACTGACTAATGCTGATGGCTGAGTCTCTGGATGAGAGTGGAAAACTTTTTTTTTTTTTTAGAACCATGAATTACTGCTGATTTAGTGCATGATGCACATTCATCCTGAATTATTTTCTGAGTGTGATGATCCTGCTCTGAACCAGATACACAGCAGGACAGTGTGTGCAGCTGCTACACAGCTGTATGGTCAGTGATTCGAGTCCTGCTTTCAGTTGTACCCTTGCAAATCAGAAGCAACCTCGCCAAATTCAGCAAAACTCTGTATGGCTGTGGGACTGGCCCAGGCCTTGTCTCAATTAGGAGAGAATGAAGAGAAGTACAAGACAGGAGGAGGAAATTTTGGCAAGTGATGCTGTCTGCCTTAAAAGTGCAGGCTGTGTAAAAGAAGGATGCTGACTGACAGCTGCGGTGGTCCAGGGTTAGGTTTAGAATCATAGAATCATAAAATGGTTTGGGTTGGAAGGGACCATTAAAACCGACCCAGTCGAACCCCCCTGCAAGGAGCAGGGACATCTCCAACCAGATCAGGTTGCTCACAGCCCCGGCCAACCTGGCCTGGAATGTTTCCAGGGATGGGGCATCCACCACCTCTCTGGGCAACCTGGGACAGTGTGCCACCACCCCAGTGGAAAAATTTTTTTCCTAATATCTAATATAAATCTACCTCCCTCTATTTTGAAATCGTTACCCCTCATCCTGTCACACCAGGCCCTGCTGAAGAGTCTCTCCCCATCTTTCCTGCAGCCCCCTTTAGGCACTGGGAGCCGCTCTAAGGTCTCCCCAGAGCCTCCTCTTCTCCAGGCTGAACAGCCCCAGCTCTCTCAGCCTGTCCTCACAGCAGAGCTGCTCCAGCCCTCTGATCATCTTCGTGGCCTCCTCTGGACCCTCTCCAACTAAAATATCATTATTAAAATAAATGGCTGAAGAGCTAGAGTACAGCCTGTTTCCATCTAATACAATAACAAAAAGACTCGCACCAGACTTGCAGGCTTTGCCTCTTTATAGGCAACAGATATCTCTAGCCCCATTTGGGTTTTGTTGGAGCAGAGTTTGTGGCAGAAGCTGTAAGGCTGAGTGAACACAGAGAGACTGAACGCAAAGTTTTGGTCTCAGGGTACTGACTATCATTACATAATTATTTTTCCCAACATCTGTGTTTATCACTTTAACACAGAACAAAGCACCTAGCAATGTTTTCCAATAAAAAAGTTGGGTTTAGGCATCTCCTTCAAGCATCTCCAAGGACTTTCAGTTCTGAAATGACATGGGCTAATACTTCAGGGGATGTATAAATAATCTGATTTAAGGTGCTTTTACTGGATGGGTCCAAAAGGAACAGGGGTCCCAGTCTTGCCTCCCCCCCCCAAAATTTTGTAGACAAGATTTGCCTACAGTAGGACTGAGTAAATTTTTTAATTATTTTAACTATTTTTAACTGTTTTCACAGATTCTCTGCAGTAACAGTCTGCTAGACTCAACAGACTACTGGCTGCAGAATCAGAGGACACCATGCCAGATTGGCTTTCTGGAAGACAAGTCAGAAAGCAACTGTGCCTCGGTAAGTGCTCCGTCATCTCCTCTGGGGAAAAAATCCACTGGGTAGGGTGTGGGGCCAATCACGGCACGCGTCAAATTAAAAAAACTCAATGGCTAACTGACACTGAAATTATAGTTTCTTATACTTATTATACTATCTACAGTTTCTGTAATTTCCAGCTTTCTGTTAAAAGCAAACATTGAGAGCAAAAATGCATACAGATTTTTATACAGAGCATATTAATAAATATTACTGGAGTGGTTTCCCCACATTTGGCCTTTAGACTTCGTGGCCCTCTGTATTTTTTTCATGTTCATCGTCTGCAACTGACAAGTGAGAAAAATAAGCCAAAGAGAAAATTATTCCAAATCATAACTTGTTAAGTGGCAGGTTCGAACGAGCAGATGTTTAAAAGGCTGCTCAATGTTCTTGAAGGCATAGAGATACAATTAAAGAAACAACTCTTTCCATATTAGATGAGGAGAAGCTGCTGAAGTACTCAAACAGAATTATTTTACATCTGAAATGAAATTTAAGTCTCACTATTGTGGGCTATAATGCAATTAAGAACGGGTTTCAGTTAAGAGCGTAGGTGAAGAAATAGGAGTTGTGTTGCTTTACACGCTATCTATGTGAAACTGGATGGAAGTACGTTGCTAGGATTGTAACGGGTTTTTATTTGATGGAGGACTCAGGAGAGCAGATCCTTACTTGGAATCCCATTTGGTTGCTGCTCCCTGGCCCCGGTGAGCCAACAAGAGCAGTTTCAGCTCAGGCAAAGGGTTTCCAGCACTGCTTGTGCTGCTCATAACCTAAAGACCAACTGAGGACTGCTGGGATTCCCTCAAGGATGCAGACATTTCAGGGGTATTAAGGAGTAATGCGAAGTGGTACTGATTTCCTAGACTCCCAAAACTAGACAGTTTCCTGGTCTTTGAGCGTTCTCCCGAGCGGAAGGGTCACAGCGTTAGGAAGTGCCAGCATGGTTCAATTACAGCCGGAACGCTGTCACTTCAGCAGTGTCCTGAATGCGTTCTTCCCCAGAATGGGGTCATCAGGCAGGCGATCAGTGGCATCCTTGTGTTTGATCTAGGAAAGGATTGCTTTTAATGCAAAAAACATTGACCGCAGTCACTTGGTTTTACTGTTTAGTATTTCATATCCTAAAATGAGGCTCATTTTCTCAGAGGAAAATGATTACTCCAAATAATAATATTACAATGAATTATGGCTTGCTTTTTGATATGTTGAGCTTTGACTTTATCCTTCATGTCCCTGAATCTTACAGGAAATTATATCTATCTCTGATAACGTGGAGCTGCTGAGGAAAGAGAGCTCGTTAAAGCAAGACTATACTCAGATTTGATTTAAAAATACCCAGTAGAGCAGCCTGGTGCACACTTTTCCTCCTGAAAGCACAGGTCAGGTTTTATCTAGCCCGGGTCAGTCGCCTTGTAGGGAAAACAAGCATTACTCTTACCATGCTGCAGACGCACAAGAAGAGGCAGAAGTACGGCAATGACTGTTCATTGCAGTCCCAAAAGGAAATTCTGAGAGAAGGGGTTTCGGCGTGTCACAGGCCCAAATCTTGCATGTGCTGACTGCCCACAGTTTTCCCCGGTGAAGTCATGCAACGTGATAATTTTGGTTTAACCCCCTCTTTGCCAAAGAAAAGACAAAGCTCTTTCCTAAGGGAACAGCTTGTGTTACTGCAGTGTGCTGGTGTAGTTCTGCTTGTAGGCAGAGCATGAGCAAAGGTGCTCTGGGAGGTTTCCAGGATACGTTTCCTAACGCCGTCCTAAACTACAAGACCCTGACCAACCCCTTTCTTACATGGGAGGAATATTAGGATATGCTTTGAAACAAGTCACCTTCCCCCATTGCCTGTTCCTCAGTGCCCACGCTACACATGCAAAAAGTTTTGCAATTTTCAAAGCAGAATTTTAGTACCGAGTTGATTTTGCAATTTACAGTTATGACTGTAGAAGTAAAGAGATTATATCGGAAGAATTTGGTATTAACGAGATTTAAGTGTAACGTACAATGTTGTACTGAGTGAATTTAAAATATCCTAGAGAGAGAGCTAAGAAGTTAAATATTATTTTGAAACATCACTGTTCACATCAAGAGAGAAGGCATTTGGTGGCCTGGAAGCTTAGTTCTTGATCTGTCCCTCAAATTTATGCTTTTGAGTCACTGTTGAATAGTTACCCATAAACTGTTAGGAGTGGAACTGAAGTTTTGTTCATGTTCCTGGTTAACTTATTCTGAGTGGTAGTAGAGGACAGAATTTTAATTGAGTGCCTAAAAAGTTGCACAACCAATGTAAATACAAGCAGTATACTAGAAAACTTTGACTTTAATCATCAAACTGGGTATGTGGATCAGAGCGTAAGCACATGGGGCTTTTTTTCAGAATTCTTCTTCACACCTTAGATAACTATAAGTGCCACAAGACCGTATGAACATAGCTTTCATAAATGTTATCTTCGTTACATCCCATTACAGATTAGCACAGTTAGTACCAGTAAAAATAGACTCATGGCTGTCCTACATATGCTCACCAAGTATACTAATGTGGAGTTATTAAAACACTAAACATTTAACTCACTTATAGCAGACTACTTTTTCAAAAATAGGAGTTTTTTGAGCAGAACAGGCATTTTGGTATGTGTAATGGTCCATTCATTTCCAAACTGGTTAATTAAAACGTAGCCATTATGATATGAAAACAATATGTTGTGTTACAGGAAGAGCATTTCATATTTAAGTTGTAAATCTTCTCCTTGTTATTTCGAATTCTGGTTCCCCACCATAATGGAAGAAATGCTAGCGTGCCCATAGTTCATCCAGGGTTTCTGGTCACCTGCACGGATGAACAGTGGAAACAGTAAGGAGCAACAATAGCGAGATGTGGTGTCTGCTTTCTGTTTTTCTGCCAGCTTGGTGGAGTGTTGGTGAGCTGTCCATGAAAAGAAGTGTTAGATGGATAATGAGTCGATGTGATGTGGACAGAGTTTGAGAGATTGTCTGGTCCTAGCTTGCCTTTTCTACTTTCTGTACAGATTATTTTTGTCCAGTTCTCTGTGTTGGCGTTTAGGAAATCAAATTAGAGATGCGGGGATTGAGTCTGGGGGCCAGGGCTACATGTCTTAGGCTGTGAGGGCTTTCCAGGGAGACTTCCCACAGAGGCCGGTCAGGAAGGGTCAGCTGAAGGAGATTTCTATGTGCTTGAAGTGAAGGCACAGCGGGAGAGAGTGAAGGTAAATCCTGTTTGTTTTCATTTCTGGATTGGAATAAAGCATCCCAGCGGCTCTCTTTGAAATGTCCCTGGGTCGAAGCGTGCTACCCTCCTTATTTCAGATGATCCGATCTGATTTTGCCGTGCTGTCTGCTTGGAAAGGTTAGACTCCCTCAAAAAACTTCTGCGCTGATGTTCTGACTGTTTTTTCCTCTTCCAGAGAATATTATTATTTTCCGTTAACAATGGCACTGTTTAGCAGCAGTTTCATGCTGATGTCATCATTAGCCGCTATAAATTTTAAAGGTAGTTTAATTATGGAAGTCCTGTTTTGTTTCTTTCCACTGAATGAGAACTTAATCAAAATGGACCTAATAGAATAAAATATATGGATTCATGAGACATAATCATTCACAAGCTGCACATAGTGACTTATAAATGTAATTAAAATATCTGTAAGGTGACAGTCTTATTACCCTGTGGAGAGACCTCGTAAAATACATGTAGCTTCACATAAATCTATGTGCCTTTGTCCTCTCCGTTACTGCCAACTGGCTTTCTCTGGACCTACACCAAATGCTCCCTGCTTTGGCCGTGCTCTGAAGCAAAACTGATTCAAGAAGAAAATAACGATAGATACTTCGTCCCTACTTTGTCTCCAAAATCGAGATTATTCAATTACCTCTGCTGAGCATTTGTGGCTGGCTTATGTAAGCACAAGTTAAGAAATTTAAATTCTTCCTTAATTAGATTATTTGTGTTTCCTTCGAGCATTGGACAATCCTAAAGTGCAAAGTCTTAAGCTTGCATGCAGAAAAGTCATTTATGATTCTTCTTAGCAGCTCCTAAGGTTTGGCATTTTTCTTTTCAGTGCCTGTGCCGTAAGCATCAGCACAGTTAAAGTGGTATTGCCACGCAGCTAAAAATGTATCTTAATAGTCTTTTAGGAATTGTTAATGAAAGGAGTTATTTAGAAAAAAAAAGTAGGATACAAAGCAAACCCCCCCAAAAAAGATGATATTAGAGTCCTGCAAAGACATTTGGCATTCATGCACAAATCACAGCAGTGAATTTTCCAGAAATTCTCTGGCCTTTCACGCTCTACACCAGCAACAGATAGAAGAGCCATTAGAAGTGATATTTGCACTGGAAAAAAGATTTTGTCTCAAAAAATAAAATAAAATAAAATAAAGTCTCGTCCCAACACAGAGGCTGGGAAGCCTAACAGGGAATTGCACCCGATCTGGGAAAAGATGCCCTTCCCTTCCCACTCAGCGTGCCTCCCTGCGAGGGGTGACGGGATTTCCAGACTTTGGCAGAAATGCTACAACCTTTTTTGTCAAGTATCAGTAGAAACCCAAACTTTACACCATCACGTGGCAATGATAGCTACGGAAGGCAGAGGCGTTTGTCTGACCCCGTGCCGTTTGCACTTTTTCTCCAAGTGGTCTGATGAGCACTGGTGGTAGCACCAAGGCGAGTGGGGGACAACGCGGCTTGGGAAGTGGGGATGGTGGAGATGGATGGTACCCAGCAACCAGGTGGGCTGATGCCACATGAAGGAAGCTTGATCCATCTGCAGTGCAGGAGGAGGAGGAGGAGGAATCTCCACTTGGGGTTGTTAGCCAGTTGGTTGAATCCAGGAGAACATACCCAGTTGAGGAGACAGACGTTAGCATCTTGAGGAAAGGAGGAAATGCTTCTGTTGGTGAAGGGTGGTGGGGCTGTTGCCTTGGTGACAAAGAGAACAGATTGGAAGCAAACAGGTGATGTAATTACGGATCATGTTGTTGATGATGATCGCTCTGTTTGCTGAGAAAATGAAGAATGTTGTTTTGCCATCACAGCAGCTGGATTTTCAGAGCTAGCTGCTCACCTTGCTACCGTATCGCTTCGCTAGCCTAGGCAGGTGCCGAAGCATTGTCAGCGTCACTGCGGTTTATCCATGGAGCCTTTAAACAGATTCGGGAGGAGGTTAAGGATGCCATTACGCACTCATTGGAGCCGGTCAAATCAGGGCTTCTGTGGTCTCACCTCCTCCTCCAGACCCTACTTTTTCTTTTTTTTTAATGCCCTGGCATTTGTACAAACGTGGCGTAAGTCAGTTCAGAGAGAACAGTAACTCTGAAATTAAGAAATTCCTTTTTCTCACCAATTCTTCCTTGAATCATCTCACCGTATTGTCGGAAAAATGCCAGTGCTCACTCGAGTGATGGAGCAAAAACATCCAGGAAACAGCTCCCGCAAATTAATTCAAACTGCATGGTAACATATGCAGAAAGGGAAAATCCTTGGCAAGGTGTATTTTGAGGAAGTGAAGAGAGCAGCCTTCAGTTGAATTAAAGTAGATTGTAAGTGGTTTTCATTCATTTCTTCACCCGAGTCTTTTTAAAGATTTGACACTACATATCTTTTGATACCAACGTACAGATTCATAATTTACATCACTCTCTGATACTGGAATTGCTCCCAGGTAACTTGCTAATGATAGCGGAGACGCTGGGCCAGGGTGTTGAAATCTAAGCGCCGGTACATTTTCTATCTCCTCATCAGAGCCCCCGTCTCCAGTATGTCCTCCAGAGTCTCCAAGAAATGAAAGCTCACCTTTTCTGAAGGGTGGAGATCTGGTCTTACTGGAGTTCGGAAAGGAGGATGTTTCTTCCCAGGTTTGGTAGTAGTCAACAACACTTTTTATGCAGCCAGATACGGAAGTGCGATCTTGAACAGCAAAGACAACATGTTTTTGTTTGTTGAGGTTTTTAAAATTGAAACCCAATGCGTGTTCCTGAAGAGTGACCGTACATAGCTGAAGCAGCTGTTTTGGTTTATTAAGATTTAGATTTCCTAGTAAGCACGGCCAAGCCCTATTTGTCTGCATGAAACGACCTACCAAGGTGTTTGCCCTCCCTTGGCGAGGGTGCACGCACGCTCTGGGCAGTGTGTCACACAGACAAGGCATTACAAAGTGTTTGTTTTACCTTTCCCTCAGGAATTACTCAACCGTCTTCAAGAACAGCATTGTCTCTTTGAGAAATCAAAACCCATCCGTTGCTTCCCAGCTCTAAGCCGTAATTACTGGAGGTATTTTTAGTTTTAAGTCCCATCTTCCTATTCAACCTGACGATCCCTTAATTATATCCTGACAAGGAGCAGGAATCCACAGCTGCAGGCGGAATTGTGGCGTTGAGTCTTCGTCCTTTCTCAGGCGTGCGTGGGCGTTGGTGCTGCCGTGGCGAGGAGTTGGACCTTCGCGAGAGCCCCTCTCCTGCTTCCACCCTCCTCTTCGCCAGTTACTCTGCCGTCTGGAGCCCCGCGCAGGCAGACCGAGCACCAGTTTAAAAGACCAGCGAGAGGATGGCTGGTATAATCTGTAAAATATGTTCCTCTTTTTGCTCTTCTGCATACTTGGCTCTGAAAAATACATCTTCCCACATGAGCTAATGTTAAGGCAGAAATTAAATATGCCCTTAAAGGGTTGTGTTTCCACATTTTCAGTACCACACGTTTCATACAGCAGCCAAAAGCTGCCTCATGAATTTCGAGGCAGGGAAGATTGACAATAGATTTTCTTCTCTTTCCTTGGACACTCTTTAACCTTCTGTCTCGATCTGCCATCTCCTTTCCTGTCCCTCCGCGATGCTCTCATGCAAGCAGTGTTTTCCTATCTGTCTTTAGGAGAACTGGATGCTTAGCTATAAATAAACACTGGGAGGATCCAGCGTGGTCCTGCAGCCGTATCCCCTTCAGCATTTCGCACTGGCGTATTCTCAGTCCCTCCATGGTCTTCTTTATCAAGAGATGGGATTCTTGTGCTACCTCTGGAGCAAACATCTGTAACAGCTTGCTGCTGTTACAGGCAGCGGCTCCTTGTAACAAGAACTGCGGTGTGAGGCTTACAGAAATCTGTTAAACGCTGAGTACCCAGGGCACTGGAGAAAGCAGATGGTGCGTGGGGCATAAATATTTATTGGCGTATTTTCTTTAAGTCATAAGTGATAACTGATTACACCAAACCCAAAGGAATCAGCCTTAATGGAAAGAAAATGTTCACAGCTGGTTTTGGAGCAGTGGATTTTGATGAGATGGCTCCGGATGATTCATTAATGCAGTCCAGCCGTTAAAACAGGGATAGCCTTGAAAATGCCCAAACTCATAAATCCACTGAGTCATCTGAGATATCCACCTTCTGAGGAGTAACGGGGACTAAATTTCAAGAACATTACTGCTGAAAATGCTGGAGGGGGGGCAGTATAACATGTCCTTCTTTCAACACACAGCACGAACCTAAAAAAGAGTTGTGGCTGAGCTGGGGAGACACAGGAAAATCACATCAGGACCTGATTTAGGTGAACCTGAGTGACTCACAGAAGGCAGTATACACCGGGTTGTCTGCTTTTGGAAACACTCCGTTAGGGCTTGCAAGGAGAGCAGCTGGAAACCTCATCTGCGTGTCAGAGAGCTCATGGGAGAGGTTTTTACATAGAATCGGGAAGGAGTAATGTGATTTTTGTGACAATCCTAATGAAAATGCAGGGCAAGGTCCGGGAAAAAGCCTTTCTCCGCTCACAGCTAGGGAAGGAAATTGTCCCACTCTGATCACGCTAAGAACTGCACGATGGAAGGAAGACCCAGACTTGGCTTCACGCTGGTGTCTCCCCAAGCTGGCCTGCATCCTGTTGGATTTCTGGGCAGACAAACTCTCAGCAGAGTGGCATCATCCTGCTTTGACAAGGATGGATCTTTTGATGGATGGCCTGATCTCACTTTGGTGAGATAGGGAAGGTACCACTGCGTAACTGAGGGTCACCTCTCGTGAAGCCTTTTGAGTTATTTAGGTTACCGTGCAGAAGATGTGCCTGAGCCTCTTCATACTCTGGGGTTACCATTGGTAAATTGTCCCCCCTGGGTGCTGCTCCGCCCTCACAGTGCTGCTCCGCCCTCACAGTTCCATTCATGCGCGTCCTTTTGCATGCAGCTACGTGGCCTACATAGCACTTCCAAACTAATATTTTTGTTTCTCCATGTCACAACTGGCTCCTCTGCCAGAATCGTTTTGGCAAGCATGGAAATTAATGCGAGACAAACATCGCATCCAAATGTTAATGGATAATTAGCTCTGTCTTCCAGAAGATGCTTTTTTTATTCTGAGTCACTATCAGGCTATTCCAAACATCTCACATAAGGCATATTCCAGTTCAAGTTCCTTTTTAACCATTTAAGTATACAAGATCAAATTCTACTGCGTACGGAGGAGAGAGTTACATCTCTTAAACTGGAACAGGTTGCCCAGAGAGGTGGTGGAAGCCCCATCCCTGGAAACATTCCAGGCCAGGTTGGCCGGGGCTGTGAGCAACCTGATCTGGTCGGAGATGTCCCTGCTCCTGGCAGGGGGGTTGGACTGGGTGGGCTTTGAAGGTCCCTTCCCACCCAAACCATTGTGTGATTCTGTGAGTCTATCTGCCTGACACACAGCGATTAGGGAGGGTTTCCATAATTCTGATGCGGTGGCCACCTCCTCCAGATTCCAGCAGAAGATATTTAACTGAGCTATCCCATGCTCTTTTTAACTGATGGTATGTGTGGGCAGAGACATATTTTTCTAAGTAATTTTTCTAAGCATTTGGGAAGGATCAGTATCAAATCCACCAAAATGAGGTTGCCCGGTTAAAATCACTTAATGAGTTATGAACAGTTTAAAAAATTTCCCACCTTGCTTCTTAAACAGCGTATTTCGGTGAGATAAGTCGTTCCAGATCCACACCTCCCCGGCCCCTCTAAGAGGTCCTCAAAGACCTCTGTGAGATGAAATTATTTATATCTTCACTATTTTGTACTGGATTCTGGAAACCAATGGATCAGACTTCAACAGAGGCAAGACCTAAATCTGTCCAAAACTACATGTAGTTGGGCAAAACACTGTCCCAAAGCAGCTGTGGATTCACGTGCATAAAATAGTTCCACAAACTAGTTGAATTAGATTTAAATTCGTTTGATTAAATATTTTTTTAAGAATCAAGAGAATACCTAGGATTAGCGCCTCAGTGAAGAAGCATAATTACGGTTTTCTGGTTGCCTGTTTACCACCAGAAGCAATTTCAGGTTCAACTGAGAGCAATGAAAGAGCAAATTCAAACTGAGGGGAGAGCAAATAAAGGAGAAATGGGGGGGAAAGTTCAATTAAGGCTTTCTTTCTAATTATGCAGTGGCATTTAGGGTTTTGAGAGCGTATATTTAAGATGTCAAATTAACTGACTTGAGGAATCTTTTTAATGTGACTGAACAACACACTCTGCAAGCATGGTAGGCATGATGATTCACGATTTCATTTCAAAAAATTTGTGGGATCTGAGATGGCAGTATCGTAGAAGACTCTGTTTTTAATGGATGCTAAGACAAAGCAGTCCTCTCAAAATAGGCAGAGAAAAGGAGAGGGTAGCACCAAAGTAAAACTCTACTTACGCAGAAGCAGACAGACCTAGATGCCCGCTCCTTTCAGGGACACATTTGGGAATGAAGCCTCCCCCCATGGCTCCGAGAGGCTTAACTAGGGAGACAGAGGAGCCCAGTGTCTTGACGCAGCCACCTCAAACAACCTCCCACAGCAACAGCCTCCATCGGTAGAAGCAGAGCGTTGGTCTCCAGCTTTTGTCAAGCCAAACGTTGAGCCCTGATGGTCTGTGGGAGGCAGGTGAGAAGAACAAGGAAGGCTGGAGGGTGGGTAGCTTTGATAAGGAGACAGACTGTGTTGCTACCAGTCCTGACAGTGGGAGAAGGAGGAACTGCTGCTTCTGCCCCACCAGTGTTCTTCTTGTGACTCCTCTGCAGTTGGCAGGGTCTCATATCTGATGTGCTTGATGTGCCACACGAAGCTGCCATTCTGCGTGCTAGCGATTAGACCTTCATTTCTGGTCACGGCGTAGTTTCCATGTACTTGCGGTCAATATCTCCACATGACAATATGTAGTCACTTTCGAGCTGGATGGTATCTACCTAATTTGACAACAGGCTAGAGGTCCCAGAGATAAAAGTTCCTACAGGTTTCGTGAATATTGACGGAACTGGGAAGCAATGAGCGCACCAGCTGAATGTGATCTCAAACCTTGCTTATACAGCAGAGGAACAAGACAAAGCCGCTCCTTCATAAACACTACCGAAGGGAAAGTGTCAGTCAGCTTACACCAAGATGCCGGGGGAAAAGAAAATTAACCTTGAAACATTAATGCATAGGTAAGCAGGCTTTTCTAATCCCAGCACTCCCATAACCAACCAGAAAACCAGCTGTTTTCCAGACCACTTTGTAAGCACAAGAACGTGTAATATTTCTTCTTTTTGCAACTGATTGTGCTGCTTCAGAGCCCTGCCTATTTGTAACCAGTCAGACAGCCGGGGCAGGGCTGCCCTGGAATTTGTAAAGCACGCGTGAGCGGACAGATGCTCTGCAAGTCTCCTTCAGCAGAAACAAAGCTCGGTCCCTAAAGGTTTGGCTTAAAATGACTGAAGCCGTTGGCAGCCATATGTTACCTTCATTACAAAACTTCAGTCAGAAATGGTGGAAAGAGAGGTTGGCAAGCCACAGCAGGAGGAGAGCCCGCGGTGAAGACTGAGCCGGTGATGTCGGGCGACGAACCTTTTGTTTGAAAGGTGCTGTAAAAAGGGAGCACACAAAGCAGAGGGCAGTACTGCCATCCTGGGCTCATCCTCCACTCCAACAAGCCTGGCACTGGTGTTTCTGGTTTTCTGCCTTCACGTTGCTCTTTTCTGAGTAGTTTGTGTCTGATCTTCACCGGCCTTTGTGTAACTGAACCAATGAAGGTTCACAGATTTAAGGCTGTGTTTAGAGGCGATGAATTGCTGAATTTAGAGGCTGTGCCAGGTGTTGTGGACTCAATGTTCAGAACAGGGTGTGCTATCTTCTGAAGTGCAGTAGAAACCACGAGCTTGTTGCTAAGAGTTTGTTCTATGTGGAAAAAGTCTCTAAAGGACAAGCTGGTTCGGTCACAGAATAAGTGGATTTTTTTATTCGTACTTTAAGTTAATCCAGAGATTTCTACAGGGTGACTTGGTTAGACATTGACGATAAAGCGTGTGGAGCTAAGAATGCAGTCACCAAACTGTGTCCATTGTAAAGCTCTAATTTCTGTTGCTTGTAACGTTGGGCAGCTGTAGCTGGATCTCGTGTGAGCTGAATGAAAATACTGCTCAGGGAAGGATGGGGGTTCCTTTTCAGAGGGGAGAAAACATGATGGTCTCGGTTTAAAAATTTAATCTTACGACCCAGGAAGCAAGAGGAGCCACTGAGGCCAGGATGGGCTTGGCGAGGGAAAGGAAGAGTTTAGGGCATTATCCCGATCAGTTAGGTTTTACAAACCTGATTTTTGTGGTTAATGTCTATATTGATGCATATTTATCATCCAACTCATCTCAGTCAAAATCCGTCATCAGACCTGCAGGTTTCCTTCCTTAATTAGTTCCCCCCTCATTGTCTCAAGAGCAGTAAGAACTCACAGAACGGTGATAGATATATCTATGGTTGGGTAATTAATACCTGCTCATTCATACACCCCAGAGAACTGGAGCAGGCGGAACTTGAGTCCGATCATCCTCTCGTAGTCACCGCTATGGAATATTTTCACTTGACATCTTTATTTAGCCAAACCATTTGCATTTTGGGCTTAGCAGCATCTTTCTCAAAGACTGAAAATGCCTGTAGAGCACCATAGAACTGTTTGACATTCACAGATAAGCAGGATGGATTTAAGTACTTATATTTTTTAATCTTTTTTTTTTTTTCTTCTACATAACATACAAATGTCTTTGGGAAAAATAATTGATTTTTATAGTGGTTTAGAGCAACGCTGTACCAAATGAGACTGTCTAGGTGCGTTAAAAAAATAGTAGGCAGATACCCAACTGTCCCAGAAGTCTGAACATTTATTTAGTGGTGCACCAATGTTCTCTTCTCCGTGTATCCCAGACTGTAATAATTCCCTGCTTCAGTTGCTTATAAGATTAAAGAATGCATCTGTTTGGCATTGCAGAGTACAGGCAGTTTCATTTCTTGGCTTGCCAAGACCGGCCTGGGCAGAGACCGGCAAGACAATCGGAAATTGAGGGCTGCAGGGAGTCAGTCTTTCACCTTGGTTTCATTGTTAAATAGCTTGTTTTTCCAAACTATTAAATATTTTGTATTCTTTGATGCAGTTATTTAGCAGAGACTGCCCTGTAGTTCACCACAAACGGTTAAAACTTCAAGGCATTTTTCCAACTGAAGGTTTCAACAACTTCTACAAGATCTTTTCCCTTGAGGCGTCTAAAATTTGGAAGTATTGTTTTGTAAAGTTTTATCTTTCTCTTTCTGGAGCAGCCTGGTCACTGACATACTGTCCCAGACTGGGACGATATTTGGGTAGCAGGAAAAGGGGAAGGAGCAGGACTGGCTTCTGTGCAACCCCCAAACTGGTCTCAGGTCCCGTTTTGCTCAGGAGTGAATCCTCCTGGAAAGCAGCATCCCCTGCCATGGTCTGGTGGAACCGTAATTTTTTCCATACCAATAATCTTCAAATACAGGAAATGGAAAAAGACAAGATTGACTTGAATAACACTAAATGATGGTATAACTTATGGTTTATTGGTTTATATTTATCATTGTTTTATTTGGACTGGCCTTGAAATCCGATTTCTCAGCTTTGCTAGCTGTCACAGTTATATTATCCAATCCTCTGATATTCTACTTGACATTTAAATGGGTACAGAAAGAAATAAAATTAATCAGCATAAGGCCTAGCAAAAAAAAAAAAGTAATTTAAGAAGACTAATGGAGGCAGATACAGTTTTACAGAAATGTACATTAACTTTGCAGTCTTGCAGGAGCAGTAATACTTTCTGTTTGTTCTGCAGCAAGAACTACTTGTGACCATAGTCTGTGAATTAAACCGGTGACAGAGAAACATAAACTGTTTAATGGCAGTGAGAGACAAGCAAGGGGTAGAAATATTAGGCTGGATATTGCTTTTGGCCCTGAGGGATGCCGAGTCATTTACACTCAACGTGTGCGTATTCTTTGGGGTAGTCACTGAGCTGTTGATAACAAGATTCCCGCCAAACGCAATGAATTTGTCCAAGACTTCTCATTTCCAAAGCCTGAGTCCCAGGGAAAACCTGATAGCAGCCTTTCAGCACCCAAATCAGAACTGTATTATAACCAATTGTACTGAGAGGTGCAGACATACAGGCCTCAGGCGTGAGTTATGAACGTTTTCTTTTTGTAAATAATTGCGGTGAAATGAGCAAAGCCACAAGCTTCCCCAAAAATTCACACAAGCTGCCTCCTTTCACGCAAGCCCTACCAAATCGAGATTATAGAATCACAGAATGGTTTGGGTTGGAAGGGAACTTCAAAGCCCATCCAGTCCAACCCCCCTGCCAGGAGCAGGGACATCTCCAACCAGATCAGGTTGCTCAGAGCCTCACCCAGCCTGGCCTTGATGCTAAAACAATTTGTAGGATCTCCAGAATTGTGGGGTAGCTTAATTGATCATTAACTAAAGGGTAATCTCATGTGACATTTTAGAGCGTTTATTTGGAAATCATCATTTTGCAGCTATTTTGTTTGTCTTTCTAAAAAAAAAAAAATCAATTGTAGGGAAAATAAATGCATAGTTCTTTGGGGAGCTTTGCGGATCAGCATTTTGATGATCGTCAGAACGAATGATCTTGTCACAGGACAGAAGAAGGAGATGGCTGCATTGCTGGAATCTGCTGGAAAAGGCACTTTGTGCCATCCTAATAGAAGTCAAAAACATGCAAATGCTGCCAGTCATTTTCAAAGAGACAAAGCCCACAGAAAATTTCCAGACAAAATATGGCAATGGCTCTCACTTTGCTCATCGGAGTAACTCAACCAGTTAGGAGCAAGGGACAGCCATTATCCCAGAGAGAGGGAGGAATATCATGGATTTTCACGTCAAACTCTTCCCTGGGAAGAAGCTGGAAGAGGGACCAAGCGTCTCACAGCTGCTGGCAGCTCCTAGCCGTTACAGCACTGCACAAGGAGCTGCTGCTATATTTTCTTCCAAATTTGAAAAAAAAAATACTAGTTTAGTAAAAACCCCACAATTGTGGGCTTGTTTTAATCTCGCCAAAAGCTGTATTTCATAGAACAAAGAAAAAGGTTTTCCTTACTGTCAGGCATTGATACGGACGATGGAAAGAAGTACCAGCGCTTCATAAAACAAACCGGAAAAAGTGGTTTGGCAATCTCTTATCTGGGGAAAATAGTACAGAGCTGAAATAGACTTCACCCTAGAACAGACACTTGGGAAAAATACAGGGATTTTTTTAAAATTACGGTTGTTAGTATTATACCTCTGAGACAGTGTTTCTGTCTTACCGTCAGTGTCCGTTCTTACCTAGGGAATATTAAAATGCCGGTAATACCGACCTAGGTTAACACAAGCGGAAAGAACGCAATAAGGAAAAATACAGACAACAATATATTCCTTTGCTTGTCGTTCAGCTGTTTGCCAGCATCAGTGCTCTGAAAAAAACTGAAATTGCTGTACTCTTCCGAAGTGAGAACAGTGCTACGCTTTTAGCAACTGCCTGAGGCCATCTGTCAATGAGGGAAATATATTGTGTGTGCAGTACATTATTTCCTTAAGTGCTTTGTAAACAAATTATTCCTTCACATGGAGTTCTTTTAAGAAGTAATAGTCCTAATGTGCAGACAGTGGGTGCTGAGGTGTCTGCGTGGTTTCTACACTGACTCAAGAGGAGATTTCAGGACTTGGGATTGTTGATCTGGAGAAGTTACTGCACACACCAGTCGCAGAAATTATCCTGCAAAATAGGGAAGAATAAAAAAGAAAAAAAAATTCTCTGTTTGCTTTTTGTATGATCCTGGAAACTAAAGGCTTCTTCAAGATCCAAGCTTGGTGATGAGGTTCTAGGAGAAATGTCAGCAGAGTTTCATGAAGAGGAATTGGGGGTCAGACCCCAATTCATGTTATTCGTATACAGCAATCTGCGTAGTAATTGGGTTGCGATTTACAATGTGAGGGTGTATTAAATGGTTTCTGGATATGCAGCACACTGCGTCCTGCCAGTATTGAGACACTTGATTTGGGTGGCTACACGTTTGCCAAAAGAATAGTATTGTTCTCACTTGAGCAAACAGAATTTCTACACTGGAAACTCTACTGAACCAAAACTTGGTATTAGCATCTAACAGGGAAGTTGTGCGGGAATATCTCGCTATGCAGAGCCAGCATTTGGGAAGTGGTTTTTTCCTTTTTTATTCCGTAACACTATTTAATTTTATTGGTTTGTCCCCCCAAAATAAATATTTCCTAAGCCAGAAAAAAAATGACGTATCTTGATGTTTCTGTGTGGTTTCCAGACAGTAGCTCAGTGTGAGTGGAGAGCAGACACATTTTGGAAGTGAAAAGATGTTTGTGGGAAGACAAGGATGTGACATGTAAAGGAGACGCATATGGGAAAGGACTGGCATTGAAAGATGCTGTGATTAGGACAAGGTTAGGTTCTAGTTAAACTAAGCTAAAATACATTAACCTGTATGGAATCCAAAGGCAAAAAAGTCATAATTAGATTAAGGTTAACAAATGCTGACCTGACCTTGGCTCTTTCTTCGTAATCTATGCACTATTTCCCTCCTACAGTTTATGAATTATTCTGTAGTGTTGTTTTTCCTTGTTTTGATAGAGGTGTCTCTGATGGTTGCTAGAAGTTCGTCAAGCAATGCAAGCTAATGAGAGCTTAAATTTTGTATTACATGAGCAGAAACCAGCAAGAGATTTTTCAGATAGATCTTCTCTTTGAGCACCTCTAGAGAAGTATCTCCAAGAAAAAGAACCTCACAGAGAGCTTCATAGAAGGCAGCAAAGCCTGCCAGGATGGAGCTGTAGAGTTAATTTATGATGACAGTAGGCATCTAGTCCCACCTCCTGCTCCAAGCAGGGCTCATCTCAAAGCAAACAGCGAAATGGAAAAAGTAAATGAGTTCTTCGGTGTCTTTCACCAGCGTGAAGATATTTTTGTGTATAAATTGCCTATAATTAAAACTGCAAAATCCACAGAACACAAAAAAGCTAAGAGACTGCATTGACAGTGTAATAAGTCAATGTCAATGGAATTTGACAAGTGTATCTGGAAACTGGGTTCAGTACTGCCGTAGGTTTTATAATATAAGCTCATTGGATTCTGAAAATTAAAAAAAAATAGATTATAGACAGATAATATGACTTTAAATAATAGACATTTCTGCTTGTAAAAAGCTTTCACTATACTGCTTCCAGTTCTGAAGCCCCCAACATCAGAAGGATGTGGACCAGCTGGAGAGGGTCCAGAGAAGGCCACGAAGATGATCAGAGGGCTGGAGCAGTTCTGCTGTGAGGCCAGGCTGAGAGAGCTGGGGCTGTTCAGCCTGGAGAAGAGGAGGCTCCGGGGAGACCTGAGAGCGGCCTTCCAGTGCCTAAAGGGGGCTGCAGGAAAGATGGGGAGAGACTGTTCAGCAGGGCCTGTTGTGACAGGACGAGGGGTAATGGTTTTAAAACAGAGGGAGGTAGATTTAGACTGGATATTAGGAAAAAATTTCTCACACTGAGGGTGGTGGAACAGTGGCCCAGGTTGCCCAGAGAGGTGGTGGATGCCCCATCCCTGGAAATATTCCAGGCCAGGTTGGCCGGGGCTGTGAGCAACCTGATCTGGTTGGAGATGTCCCTGTTCCTGGCAGGGGGGTTGGACTGGGTGGGCTTTGAAGGTCCCTTCCAACCCAAACCATTCTATGATTCGCACCGAATCCAGTACAAAATGAGACCTGACCACTCTGGCAGGGGGATTTGGAAACAAAGCTCCGCAGTAACAGCCCTACGTTTCAGTATAGGAGTGAAGAAGCTTGGGAGGACTAGAAACTGGACCAGGACCTTCCAGCACTCCTACCCCGGCTGCCGAATAAGTGGTCGCCTAAGCGAACGCACCCCTGTGCGCCTGAAGGCTCATCACCAAGCTCAGGAGCTTGGATGCCTAACGGAAGAGTATTGGTGAAGGGGATAATTTAGAGCATTTACATTTTTCTAGGGGAAATTTACGTAGAATTAGGGAAAAAAGCATTTACTGTTTGCTGGAAAAAAGAAAAAGACATCACTCCGCTCTTAGAAGGCAAGTTCTGGATCTGCAGTTTATTTGGAATCGGGTGTTGGCTTCAGCTCAGCCCTGAATCTATGCCAGGTTTTGGTTTAAAGCAAGACAAGACCAAACTCTCACAAACTTCTAACGAGATATCCGCAGCGCTCGGAATAGGACAGTCTGCCTGGCTTTGGAGTCCCGGCTTCTACCTCGGAAATAAAGCTGGAGGAGGGATTTTCTTATTCCTGAAAATTAGGAGATGGCCTTCCAGTCATGTAAAAAAAAATAAAAGTCTTCAGAAATGAAATGGCCTTTGGATCTGCAGTTTCTGTTTAAGTCAATGTCACTACTATTAAATGGCTTCTGAAGCTCATAATGATCAAAGACAGGGCAAAAGGCATTGTCGTTACCGGTAGTACATTCCAGTGAACCACATATAAACTTACTGGTAAGTTTATAGAATAAACTAAATTATAGGATAAACTTACTAAAACTTGTAAGTTTTTACTGTCCTACCAGATAATAAGCTGTTCTGCCACCTGTTGTAGTGCCCAGTTAGTGCTGCTGAAAACTTCGGCTTGCGTATTGGCTCATGAACCAAGGTTAAAAAAAATTCTTTCTGTAAAGTCTTAAACTTCTACTTAGGAAGTCTGGAAAGTTCGAAAAATGCTACAATATTTATGTGACGTGGAGAAAGCTCTAAAAGCAGCTCACAATTGTACGTATATCAGTACTTATGAAACGTTCCGCAACCAGTGCCTGAAAAGAAGAAATCATTGGAAAAGCAGGACGCAAAGAGTTTATCTGATATACAATCAAATGCACTTTTAACATTTCCTCTCTCTTTTCTAATATCCTCCGTATTACAGTTTATTGTCAACATTTGCCCATTCATCAGACAAGCTAATTGTCAGGGCAGATGAAGTCATGACTCTTAGTTTTGTTCCTTTTTTCTGCTTTCTTAATGTCTGCTCTGCTGTTCTCTTTGCCAACCTTTCAGCCTTTCTTCTGCTAGGAAAAGGCTTTGCTGTGATATTCAGCTACAAGGCGAGAAAAAGAAAATATATTGATTTTTAAAGGGTTGCTGCCATTCTAATGTGACTTTTAAGCTACCGTGTCTTTTTCTCTCTCATTGCAGGTTTGTTTTGTGAATTTAGATGCAAGCAGAGATGACTGCAGTGATGAGCAAGTGAAACAGGTAACAGTTTAAGTCTTAGTAATACACGCAGTGGGTCTGGTCAGGTACATCAGGACTCTCCAGAACAAACCCAGATCAAGATTCGATGGACAAATCAAAGCCAAGCCTAGATTTTTAACCCTTACAGAGAGCAGCACATCAGGGATCTGGCATTATCTCAACACCAAGCCGTATTTTACGGCTTTTCTTACTCCCATCCCAGAAATATCTAAGGGATTATTGCAGCCTGTGAATTCACAGCAGGTATCGTGTGAGTGGACTTCTTGCTCAGCCATGGATTTATGAGAGACGTGAGCGTGGATATGTCATACGTCCAATTTTTTTTTATTTTGCATAATACTATGTAAAAATAATTTCTGATGTCTCTCCTGCTGCCAAAAAGCCTTTGAGAATCTTCTACTCATTTAGGTCTCGTTCAGCTGACCAGTCTTACTCAGACTCCAGATAGCTTGATTACGTGGGCTTGAGGAGGGGTCTAGATGAAACAGAACTAAAGGTGTGTTTTACCTGTTTAACTGAAAGTTTGGAGAGTAGAAAAAAATTGATTCAATAAATAAATAATCTTAGTTATTTTGCAAACACTAAGACAAACTACGTCATGATACGCTATTTAAAATCCATACCATTCCAAAAAACCTTCAAATCTGAGGAAGCTCCATTTTAAAGAGATGGCCTGCTGTCAGTTTTGAGCTTACGTCTTCCTTCATCAGTTCATTTTCATTGTCCCAGCTTGGTGCCTGTGATGGACACAGCAACACGGCAGCGTTATGCAGTAAGTGAACCGAGGTGGGATCTCCCGACGATATCCAGGGAGTTCCTCAGCTGTAAAAGCCAGCTTAAACTAGCTTTACGGAGCTATCTCCTCCAGTGCCTGGAGACTGGATCACTCCCTCACAACCACAAATCGCTTTTGAAAGCAGCTGCTTGGTTTTTACCTCTCAGCCCTACAGCAGCACTGCGTTCACCGCCCCCGTGCTTCACATCGCCCTGAGCTCTTCCTTCACAGCCGAGCCCACTCAAACCCCCAGAGTGGGGGGACCGGGAACGGAGAGACTGGTCGCGGTTTAGAAAGGTGGTTTCATGGTAGAGAGTCAACACATTCATTAGCCATGACTGGGAGATGATATTTTTCTTTTATTTTTCAGCGCAGGTAATAAAAAGGCACTGCTAGCACGGGTACTGTGAGTTCTTCTCTGAGAGGAAACTCCCTCGTCGCAATTTTTGTGCCTAATACACAGTTTGTGTAAATTACCTTTGAGTGGGCTGGATTTTTATACAACACATTGATGTGGTGAAAGCATTTCATAGAAGAATTTTTGAAGATGTTAGCATAGCTGTTTTTCATATATAAAAATATAGAGCTGTTTACTAATAGGTACTGTTAGGATTTTGCATTTCCCTTTGAACCTTGGAATGGGTTAAATTGGGGGGTTTTTAGTGTAAAAGAATCATCTTTCCAGATTTTTCCTTTTTTATTCTGAACAAAAAGTAAGGGACTGAAGTAAAAGATGATAAACAAAATACCATGATTTCCTGTCTAAGAAATCCGACAAAATGTGGCAATTTAGGCAGTAGAAAAATAGAGATTCGCAGAGAAATGTGTGCGATAACAGAAAGGTTATAATTTAAAAAAAGAAAAGGATGAGAACTTTTTTGTACTATACTGAAATGTCAAACTGAATTGAAGTGCTGAATTCAGTTATGTCAAATATAAATACTTAGCCTCATCTGAGGATCAGTCTACTGAAAAGTGAATTCTTCCCCAAAATTGAATTAGATTTGCTAAGCCAGAAAGTTTTATTGTATTTAATTCACTGTGAGGAAAAATAACGGTTCTGGAAGCTTATTATTTTGAAGATGAAAAGGAAAAGGTGAAGTATGGTTGAAGTGCGCGGTATCTAAAGCGCACAGCTGAGCACCTGAGAGCTGCATCCCGTGAAGGGCTTTGCCGTTCGATGGGCTGCTTCAGTGGGTAGAATGGAGGTGGTGTTCGGGGTCACCCTCGATTCCCGTTCATGAGGCAAGCACGCTGCGATCCTCGGCAGAAGAGAAGAGCCAGCCGCTCTTAGAGGAGGTATTGTCCCTTTGGCCCAGCCTTTGTGGACAAACGAGCACGGGCGTCTCCTGTGCGTCGCTGGGGACCCGTAGCAGCAATGCAATACACATCTCCTGCGGTACCCGGCATCGCTGACGTAGTGAATATCACCACTTCTGGCTCTAGCGAATACATAACAGGTAGAAAATTATTTTATCGTTACAAACGGAACGTCATGAAGGTGTCCAGGCGTAGTGTTGCAGCAAGTGGATCAGTAGTTTCCAGCTAGCTTTCCCTTCGGTTTCTTGCTTCTCATACGCCTGGCGGAAAACTGGAAGACTTGCCCTGTTCTCATTACCACACTTACTGAATCTTCTCTGCTTTAGACAGTAACGGAGTGTTCTCAGTCTCGTAGGAGCTCACTCACAGTAGGAAGGCCAAGCATTTAGATGAACAAATACAATCAAGCTGTTCAGCACATGGCAACGCGAGGAGGGCAGCTGGGTGGTGGTGCAGAAGTTTGTTCTGTCGCCGTTGTCTTGCCCTGTGGCTCAAGAGCAAGCCTGTGCATTCCATTTTTAATGGACTTTTAAAGTAATTTTTAAGTAATAAGCTTTCTAAAGGGAGGCCTATAAGCAGTATTTCATTTTGGTATTTATGAATATAACTGTGCAACTCAGACTTCATTACCTGAGAGCAAAATCTCTCTTTCCTACTGCAGAGGTTGATCAGCGTCTCTCCAAATCTCCCCAAACTCATCAGCTCGATGAACGTACAGCCACCGAAGGAAAACGAGATAGTCCTGCTGAGTGGATTGGCATCGGGAAACCTTCAGGCTGACTATGAAGTTCCCCAGGTAGGAATCAAACTCATCTTTTAAGATCACATCACATCTGTGAAGGACGGAATTTGGAAAATGAAAAAAAAAAGGAAGCTGAAAGCAAAGACCTTGCACCAGTTTAAGAGCTGAGTGGGAGTTTGCCAACATAAAAAATAAGTCTGTCTAACATAAGTCTGTTAAGTGCGTGTGGCGGGGGGGTGACACGAAGATCACGCTTTCAGCCGTGTCAGCGGTCGATCCTTCAGGGAGGGCAGGCGTTGGTGGCAGAGGTGATTCATCAGCCCGGATTCCAGAGTAGCTGGCGTCAGAAGGGCAGCGCAGAGCGGGGAAAGGAAAGACACTTTTCCTGTGCGCGTAGCTAGATCGGGGCACAGCTCCTGCAGGCTCCCTCGCGAGTGAAGCCGTGCTACTTCCCACCTTTGCTCCCAATCCATCTTCTCCCACGCACGCACCTCAGAAAAGGGCTGACGATAGGACTTGGAGATCCTAGAGGCCACTGTAAGCCTGGATGTGACAGTGGAAAATACCAAGCTACATTAACCGTATCAAAGCTCATGCTTCATGTAGCTTCTGGCAACTTAAAAAGTAATTGCTGCATTAATTAAAACTTAACATTTAAAGGAGCTAAAGGCAAATTCCTCATGCTGACTCCTTCACTCCCGTTACTGCCAATTAGATGTTCCCTGTCTGTGATGTGGAGGCTTCTTACTGGCACCACGTAGAGAAAGGAAGAAAACTATAACATTCGCTTAAAGCCATTTTAACACCCAAGTTCCAGCAGCTTAACTCCTCATTGTCATAAAAAGCAGTAAGGTGGGAGCAGTGGGGCTGCAAACCCCACTTCCCTGCGGGGGGAAGCTGCTGCCATACACACAAGGGTGTTTCGAGGCCCAAACAAGAGGACTCAAGCACCCAAGTTCTCCCCATCTCTAAAAGACTGCAGCCATTGAGACTGGCAACCTTCTCAGAGACAGTGCAGGTGGGAGGCCTATGAGAACTAACCTACATTAAACCCTGTCCAACATCTTTGTCGGCAACATGGGCAGTGGGATAGGGTGCACCCTCAGCAAGTTCGCCGATGACACCAAGCTGTGTGGTGCCATCGACACGCTGGAGGGAAGGGATGCCATCCAGAGGGACCTGGACAGGCTGCAGAGGTGGGCCCGTGCCAACCTCATGGAGTTCAACCAGGCCAAAGGCAAGGTCCTGCACGTGGGTTGGGGCAATCCCAGGCACAAACACAGGCTGGGTGGAGAATGGATGGAGAGCAGCCCTGAGGAGAAGGACTTGGGAGTGCTGTTGGACGAGAAGCTCAACATGAGCCGGCAATGTGCGCTTGCAACCCAGAAAGCCAACCGCATCCTGGGCTGCATCCCCAGCAGCGTGGCCAGAAGGTCGAGGGAGGGGATTCTGCCCCTCTGCTCCACTCTGGTGAGACCCCACCTGCAGCACTGTGTCCAGCTCTGGAGCCCCCAACATCAGGACATGGACCAGTTGGAGAGGGTCCAGAGGAGGCCACGCAGATGCTGAGAGGGCTGGAGCAGCTCTGCTGTGAGGCCAGGCTGAGAGAGCTGGGGCTGTTCAGCCTGGAGAAGAGGAGGCTCCGGGGAGACCTTAGAGCGGCTCCCAGTGCCTAAAGGGGGCTGCAGGAAAGGTGGGGAGAGACTGTTCAACAGGGCCTGTTGTGGCAGGATGAGGGGTAATGGTTTTAAAACAGAGGGAGGTAGATTCAGATTAGATATTAGGAAAAAATTTTTTACCCTGAGGGTGTTGGAGCCCTGTCCCAGGCTGCCCAGAGCGGCGGTGGATGCCCCATCCCTGGAATCATTCCAGGCCAGGTTGGCCGGGGCTCTGAGCAACCTGATCTGGTTGGAGATGTCCCTTCTCCTTGCAGGGGCGTTGGACTGGGTGGGCTCTGAAGGTCCCTTCCAACCCAAACCATTCTGTGATTCTAAATTTCTGCTGTGTAAGATAAGTAAAGGTTTGCATTGCAACTGGGTGAGATTTATTGGCCAGGTAAGCCCATGCTATATTTGTCCTTACATTTGTTTGGCTTTCCAGTGAATTTCATTTGGTCAGGCACTGGAATGGGCTGCCCAGGGCAGAGGTGGAGTCACCATCCCTGGAGGTGTTCAAAGAACGTGTAGATGTGGCACTCCGGGACGTGGTTTAGCAGACATGGTGGTGTTGGGTTGATGGTTGGACTTGATGATCTTGGAGGTCTTTTCCAACCTTAACGATTCTACAATTCTATGTTTTGTAAGGAGACTCACATAGTTTTCATAGAAGGATTCTTGTTCTGCTCCCCCTCAGCCCTTTGCACAAGTACAACCCTGCAAATTGTGGACTGGAGAAACAGCAGGGGAACGTTTGATCTAAGGCTGCATCTGTTTTTAATAACATTTTTCACAATGTGGTGTCTGCTCAAGTCTGATTCAGCACCAATTTCTTAGCAGCTAGTTTAAAAAAATAAATCTGTCTTTTCTATTTTACTTTTAACACAGTAATTTATCTGGTTTTCTGTTCAGACACATGTTTTAGGCGGAAAGGAAGAGCAGGCTCATAAAACACGTAATGCTCATACCACTCCCTTTATCACTAGATATTTGCTTTGCATGCACGCTCAAAGTCAAAACATCTAGGATGGGTTACATCATGCTAGATACTGTGCAAATGCACAGGGGGTCCGTGGCATCTTTCGCACGGCTTAAAATCTGCTCCCTCCATCCAGAGATGGTTCCACTAAAGCTGGGCCTGGAGCAGAAGACCACAAGCTGCAAAAGCTCGGCTTTGCTTCGGAGAACATCCACACCACAAACGTAGTCCCACGCAGAAACACCAGCTTAGCTCTGTGGTTCTATAAATATCCCACAGTTTAATATCAGTAAAATGGAGATATTCTCTGGGTTAGACAGTTTTATATAAAGGCTCAGCCCGGGGTGCAGCGGGAGGTTGTACTGGTCTGAAATAACGGGGCTTTGGGCAAATAAGGGATGAGAGGAAGAAGAGCAAAGAAGCAAAATAAAACACTATTTTAAAACAGCCTGTAGGAACATCTAAAGGTGACCTGCTCTCAACAATCGCACCAGCCGGTATTTACGGGGCTGCCTTGAAAGAAGCCTTGCACCAGAAATTATCCTGAAAGGGAATTCGCGCCCACAAACGTTCCCTCAAGAGACAGATAATACTGCGTGGCGCCGTGAAGAACAGCAAATCAGGTGGCTGGCTCTGACACGGCTAAGAGCAAGTCAGTCTCTGCCATTAAAGCAAGAAATTGATAGAAAAGAAAGAATTCAGTGATTTCAACAAAATAAAGATGCCACTGCAATACAGCTGGGGTCTCTACTGAAAAGCTTGGGTAACAAAAGCCGTCCGTCCAAGCGGTCTTATTTGGGCATATATGTCACTGCACACTGTGTTACGAACAGCTAAATGAAAAATTGTGTTGCATCCTTGCAACGGAACATTCCTGAGGTATTTATAGAGAGGGAAGCTTCAAGTAAGTTGCATTTTTTAATGAAATAACTATTTGAGATTCTTTTCCCCTCTAGTGTCCTTGGCTGGCAGATGTCTGCTTGGTTCAGTGTGCGAGGGGGGACAGGAAAAACAGCGCAAGCTGCATCGTTTTTGAAATAAACAAGTTTCTGATTGGCCTCGAGCTCGTTCAGGAGAGACAGCTGCGGATAGAAGCTCATGTCTTAAAGCCCGAGGACGACACAAACTGCTCGGTGTCCTCAATAGAAGAAGATTTCCTCACCGCATCCGAGCACCTCGAGGACGACAACGAGGCGGAAGAGTATAAATCTGGTAAAAGCAACGGGGCTGAGCGTAATTCTGCTGTTCGTACCGTGGATAGCCATTCATATTTTTAAATGGTTGTCCAAAGACAAGGGTGCAGGGTTGTGCGGTAGTTTTACAGAGCAGCAACGTGTTACACAGTTGTGCAGCCATTTCCTTTTCAAAGTTACAGGCTACTCTGCAAAAACTAAATTTCTTATTTTTCTTTTAATAGGTCCTGAGAAAGTAAGCGTTTCAGAAGCATCTTCAGATGTCAAAAAAAGTAAAGGAAAGGGATTTGAAAATCTCCACAGCAGAAAAGCCAGGTTGCCATTCATTCTTGAAGGGAACAGTGTTAATGAAGATAGTGTGGCTACCAGAGTCACTGAAGCTGTCAGTGCTGTGGCTGAAGATAGCATCTTACAGCCTGAAGAGAAGTCAGACCAGGAAATACAGAAGGAATTACCTGGAAGAGCTGCTTCGTCCTTCAGTACTACTAATCTGACTAGCGAGGTTGAAAATTCCTGCTCGGCGCATGTGTTAGAAGATGTATCTTTAACCGAAATGGCTAAAGAGGAGCTGGGGCCTCCGTATGACCCAACGGTGAAACAAAAGAGTAGGACAGACGGAGAGGATTGTGCAGGTGCCGGGAAAACTGACCCTCCCTTGCAAAGTGAGCAGGCAACTACAGGTCAGTACGCCACAAATTTGGCAGAATCTGTTCTGCAAGATGCCTTCATTAGGCTGTCACAGTCGCAAACCACTTTTAGCGAGGAGGCTGCAGTCAGCATCTCTGTGGGAGAATCCTGTAAGTCAGAAGACGTATCTGCTGCACGATCGTGGAATGAACTTCCAAAGATCGTCATTGTGCAAAGTCCAGAGAGTTCTGAGAATGTATCCGACTGGCCAGGGTCTGCCTTCCCCAACCTGTGCCACTGGACGGAATCAGAAAGTTCTGCTGAGGTTTCGGATTACTTTGAGGAAGAACATTCAAACGGACACGGCCAGAGCGCCTTGGAAGTGGCTCTGGCTTGTGCAGCCACTGTTATTGGAACCATTTCCAGTCCCCAGGCCGCAGAAAAATTCAGACGGGATCAAGAAGCCACAGACTCTAAAAGCGGAGAGGCTGATAACGAAGAACTGCACGCAGCATCTTCACAGCTGCTTGATGACTCTGCTGGCACAGAATATTCATTTCCATCTGCGCTGTGTGGCATGACTCAAGTAGCAAGTGCTGTAGCCGTCTGTGGTCTGGGGGGAACGAAGGAAGAGAAGTACCCTGCAACTTCGAGTGGACTTCTGTCTGCAGCTCAGACTTCTGCAGCCATTACTCTTCATTGCAGCATAGCTATAGGAAGCAGCATGGAGAAGCTAAATGACAGCATTGCAGAGGCACTTCTCAAAGAAGCATCATTAATTTTGACAAAACCCAACGCATACAAAAATGTAGGGCATTTTATGGAATCCTTAAATGGAAAAATTATTGAAACGGCAGCAAGGCCACAGATTCCACACACTGATGAAGTGATCAGGGATGAACTTGCGCAAAACTTATCCAATATTATTCTACGACATTCTATTGAAGAGGTTAGGAAGAAGAGACAGCTACATCCCCGTTCAGAAAACGGCTCCAGTACACAAGACTTTTTCATGGAGACTGCAAATGAGTTGCTTTTTAACGTAATATATTTCACTTGCAAGAAGATGAACGATATAAGACAAGTTGAAGAGTGTTCTCCTCTCTTTTCCGAAGGCACAAAAGCAGAGAAAGTAACAAGAGCAGAAGGATGGTCAACACAGGCCACAGCCCGTGAAACTTCACACAGCCCTCTTGATCTCTCTGTTGTTAAGCCGTTTGGTCCATCCTACAGCACTGGTGCTAGCAAAGATCTTGGAACTGTCACAAACAGTAGGAAAAGTAGTATGAAAGATGCAAACAGCAAGGAAAGTGCCACGCTGAATTCAGAACCAACAAGCAGAGCTGCAGGGCTTGTTGCAAAAACATCTCCCAAGAAAAGATACCTGAAAAGAACCGCGCGCGAGTGTTACAAATCCCCAAATCAGAGTAACAATCATCAGAAGAAGAAAGACTACGGATCATTTTCAGAGAGAGAAAATACCGTCGCAAACAACGAATGCAGGCACGGCGTTCAAGAGCAGCTGTCTGCTGGTGCCACCACGAATGCAGAAAACCAGGCCAGGCATAAGTGTGACGCTGCGCTAAGTAACGATCAGGTTAGCGTGGCTTTGTTAGGAAATCATGTCTTGCTTCCTTCTCAGCCTGTGCTACAGGTGAAACACTCAAGGGACAAATATTGTATAACAGATTTTGCAGAAGAATTGGCAGAAACAGTTGTCTCTATGGCAACAGAAATAGCTGCTATTTGTCTTGAAAATTCAAATGGAAAGCAACCCTGGTTCTGTGCGTGGAAGAGAGGCAATGAATATCTGGTGGCCCAGAGTTTATCATGCAGAACCATGAAAAGGAAAAAGGAAACCCATGCCAACGGTTCAGTTGTTCGGAAGCACAGAGCACCTAGGCTTAGCGAGATCAAACGAAAAACAGATGAGCATCCTGAGCTAAAGGAAAAATTGATGAATCGGGTAGTAGATGAATCGATAAACCTTGAGGACACGCCAGATTCGGTCAATATCTTTGCAAATGAAGTGGCTGCCAAGATCATGAACCTCACTGAACTCTCCATGGTTGACAGCATCTGGCAAGGTCCAAACCACCCCAGGAACAGGCTGCACTGTGAAAGATGGAGCAGAGCCAAGGCCTCGAGCTGCGAGAGCATACCGGAGGAGGACTCGGATTCCAAGGCCTCTTTCAATACCCTGGGCCTAATGAACCCCTTTGGTCAGTCTGTGAGCCAGACAAGTTCTGTCTCAAAGCAATCTAGTTGTGAAAGCATTACAGATGAATTTTCAAGATTTATGGTGAACCAGATGGAAAATGAAGGAAGGGGTTTTGAGTTATTACTGGATTACTACGCAGGGAAAAATGCAAACAACATCTTAACTTCTGCTTTGCAACAGGTAGCCAAGAAGAATGGCCATCTTAATGTAAGGCCAAGTTGCCCATCCAAACAGTCCAGCACGGAAAGCATAACCGAAGAATTTTATAGGTATATGCTAAGAGAAATAGAAAAGGAAAATAAAGATAACGTCTCTTCCCCTCGGAATTCAAAGGACTGGTGCGGCAGTTTGCTACCCCCCTCTCTGCGATCACCGTTTTGCTTTAGGCAGTCGTCAATGCCTGACGGCAGATCGTCAGGCTCTAAGCTAACCGTTAGCGTCCCAGTTAAGGCAAATTCATTAGACGGGTTTGCCCACCATCACCAAGATTCCTTGAGTGTACAGCCCGTCAGTACCGTGGCTTCTTCAGGTCTTTGCAAGTCTGACTCCTGCCTGTACCAAAGATGCAAGATGGACCAGATAACAGATATGCTGATTCACGAGACCTGGGCGAGCTCTATTGAATCTCTGATGCGCAAGAACAAAATCATAGCAGATGAGGCAGAGGCAGCAGAGGCGGAGCAGTTCCACAGTGATTCCCCACCACACGTGGAACAATACGCAAACAGACTGGCTGCAAACATTGTTGAAAGCGGTAAAAATTTAATCGTTGTCCAGCAGGATTCCTTTGATTACGCGAGTCGAGAACACATGCTGGAAAGCAAACATCCCCCAAGCGCAACTCAGATTCAATCAACAGCCAAAAGGGATGGAGGAAATTTGGAGGAGAACAAAGAGCATATGAGGAGCCCTGGATGCCTCCCTGCAGGTCAGCACAGGGAAGTGCCTTTAATTCAGATAGAAACCGATCAGCGAGACGAGCCAGATGCAGACTCGGAGTCCTTAACCTCCTGCGGCCCTTCTGGAAAGGAGCATCAAAGCAAAGCAAAGCCTCCAGAAGCTTTCGATGGGAAACACATGGCTCCCAGTTCCCTACTGAATAGGTAAGTGACAAAACAGTAAATCAGCACATTGTGCTTGTTTTAATTTCCCTGTAAACATTATTTTGGTAAAGGAAGAAGATAAGAAGGGAAGAACTTTTAAAGAAATAAACAGGTTAAGCTCTCACTGCAGGTTTGCAGTGGCATAAAAATCACCCAATGACATATCACAGTGCTGATTTCTGGAGCAAATTTACATTGAATGTGACAATACGTGGTCCTGAGACTCAAATCTAACACTGCACAGACAAGTTTCCCTCTACAGATATTTAAGTCTTCCATAGTCAAGACAGGAAAGATGGACAAAGTTGGAACTTTAATTTAGTGCTGGCTGATATCTCAATTTAAAAAAAAAAACCAAGTAAAAGTCAGTGTTAGTGTGAAACAGAAGATAGCAGAATTTGACCTGTCGTTCTCTGCTGGGCTTGGTCATATAAGTAACGCTTTGTGTACCTGGAAATAAAACGTCGAGAGCTTGAGGTTCAGCTTTTTGTTCACAGTCTGGAGCTACAAGTGAAAAAAAATTCATTAGTGGAGGAAATAAAATTAAAGAGATCTCTCATTTCCTTTGGTTCAAGACTTCTCTGTTAGAATTTAGATAGAGAAAAAGAGTAAAATTTCATTTCCTGGAGTTTGTACCGCAGCCCACCACCCTCTCCTTGTAGCTGGGCTCCCTTTGTTGAGACATCCACAGCTCGCTTTGGCCAAGGCGCAGCGTGAGCTCTGCAGTAGGAGAGTGCAGTGAAGATGCTGTGGGTGAGACGAGGTTAAGAGCGAGGCGCTCTCTCTCAAGGCATCGCCTATTTTTAACTGTACTTCACCGTATCTCTTACTTTAATGGTACCTAAACTGGCGATTGCATGGAGCATTTCAGCACCCATTATCTCAGTGCTGGGAGGAGAACAGGTGCCAGCGTTATAAACCATTTTGTAGCTCATTTTTTTCTAGGCAGTGCTTTGTTTTGGCTTTTGACACAGCTCCGCTCAAAGTGAGAAAGCGTGTACTTTCCTGTGCGTGGTGTAATTACGTGGATAATTACCATAGCGTCGCTCTTCTTTCCTGCTGATTCTCCCCCACTCACCTTCCTCTTCCTTCGAACACAACCCGCTTTTAGTAAGATACATTTAGAATTCTGCCAATTTAGAATCTTGAGTGTTTGAAGTCATTTTCGTACAGTTTGAGCCCTTTAATAACAACTTTTCGTTGTTGGCCTTGGGTGCCGAGTTCCCGAAGTGGCTCTGGGAGGGTCAGAGTGATAGGACTGGTGGGGCAGAATTGGCACCCAGAGGCTACACCTACCAGATATCTGTATCATGTAGGTGTAAAAGCATCAGCACCCATTGCTTTTATCCACTCCTACCACAAAAGAGCAAGCAGACATATAGTCAATTAGAAAAAATAAAATAATTTTTAAAAAAGCCGTGCAGGCCTGAGGAAGAGGCCTTCAGCAAGGGGAAAAGAAAAAGAGTTGTTTTTTGAACGTAGGCAGTGCAACAGACCCAGTCCTGTCACAAATACAGAAACCGTTCCAACCGACTGTTCAGAAGTAGGGAACTGTCAGTTCAAAGCATCACTCGTCTGAGATGTGATTGCATAACCAGTGAAAGAAAACAAGGCCCAGAGTGCCAAGTAACGGCCCCCACAGACACCTCTCATGTTTTGGAACACGTCTTCGGTGCTACCGGCCCGCTCTTAAAAATCTGAAAAACGCCACTACCCTGCCACCCGGCTGCTCCGTGCCTTCGTCTTGCTGGAGATGGTGAGTTCTGTACCGGAGGGCTCGGGGAGGACAGCTGTCGTGGTCTGGCAGATGCTGACCGTCTGGTAGAGCAGAGGCCCTCAGGCAAACGGCTCCCTTTCTCCCTGCGCGGGACACAGCCTCTCTCCGTAACATCCAGCAGTAATGCAGCGACGTCTCGGCTGTCCGCAGAGAGAGAGCGTGGCAGAAGGAGATCTCTGCAATGATATTGTCTCAGTATATTCTTAATCAAGTTAATTGCTTGGGAGCAATGGAATTTGGGGGGTGATCTCTTGCTCTAACTGAAGACGAGGCGCCTCAGCCATAACTATGGATAAAAGTCTGAAGGCGACATCTTCTCTGGAGGGGTCCTGTGGAGGGTCACCAGCACACCTGACATCGTTTTACTGACAAAGTTGCAAATGCAGCCCATCCAGTAAATACAACAAACCTGCAGTTTTGCTTTAGCTGTTATTCGGGTGCCGCAGTGATGTAATTAATTCTTTCTGATCATCGAAAAAGAGGGGGCTTTTCTGCCCGCACATCAAAGTCCCCTGGTAAGTCTCACAAAGTCCAGCTTGGCTCTGAAAAGTTACCATAAATATCATTTTAATTTTCTGTTTGTGTGCACATTTGTGGGAGTGTGTATACATAATGCGTCATATAAACGTGTGTGTGTGACGTATGTCAAGTGTGCAGAATTACAAAGCATTTTGCCCTTAACCCTGTGTTTTTGGTTTGAGCTCCATGTTCAGTCTGGTTTCTGATGACCTGCTGCACACCTACCTAGAAGAAGAATATTTTGTCCTTCCCCGACCTAAGCTGCAAAGATCCTAAGAAACACGGAAGGCTGAGAGCCATTCGTGGTTCACAGCCCACAGTACTTTCCTACTTTTACTTCTAGACCTCTTTTGGATCTACAGTGCTAACAGAGTAGAAAACCCTGGTATGAAACTTGCTGACCCATCAGTAGGATGGGGATTTAGTGCCAATATGTATTTCCAAGCAATGCTGTCATTCTGCACCAGCATAGAATCATAGAATCACAGAATGGTTTGGGTTGGAAGGGACCTTCAAAGCCCATCCAGTCCAAACCCCGTGCAAGTAGCAGGGACATCTCCAACCAGATCAGGTTGCTCAGAGCCCCGGCCAACCTGGCCTGGAATGTTTCCAGGGATGGGGCATCCACTGCCTCTCTGGGCAACCTGTTCCCACATATTTCCACCACTGATGGACTGAAGAGCATTGAGCAGTAGGCCTATGCAGTGAGGGGTTCCTTTTGTACATGTAAAATCTTTTTGTGCCAGTTAAACCTTTTCTATGCATATTTCAGCATAAGGCTTACTTCGTTTTGTGTTTGTTTATAGCAGTCACAAGAAGATCCTTCTTTAAGAGCACCTCAGACCATACGTTCAACTGGACTTTGTGTGCAAATTACAAGCTTGCCCAGTCTCTTGCATCTGCATAATCTTGCAGCTTGGTTGGCTTTAATGAGCAGCGTTGCCTGAAGACTGGCGGCAGGAGTTTGTTTGCCTGTATTACAATATCAGTGTGCCTTCCTTATCGCCCTCCCAGCAGCAGTCCTCAGAGCAGACCGGATGCCGAAATCACAGGAGAGGCAAAAACAGCGGAAGAATTTCCAAACCACCTCAGCAGCAGCGAAGAAAGCACTGGCAGCTGGTCCCAGCTGGCTAATGACGAGGACAATCCTGACGACACGAGTAGCTACTTGCAGCTCAGCGAGCGCTCCCTGAGGTACCCGTGTTGTCTGTTCGCAGCGTACGATACGGTCCAGTCAGCCAATGATTTGAGTGCCGTGCGTCGGGAGTGAGGGTCAACAGCTTGAGATTTATCCTTAATGTGAAGAAAGCCTAATGACAGAGTTAATCCTCTTTACTTTTTAAAAAAAAGGCGGAAAAAAAATAGCCACATTCTGGTTCTCAGCCAGGTCTTTACTATTGTCGAGCAGCTAGGTTCAGGCAAAACCTGGCACCACTCAAGTGCCCCAGTCCTACAGCGAAAGGACCGTTGGACAAGCTAATTGCCACGGTCTTTCCTTTGATTTATCTCCTACTATTTGCGCAATGTTTATTTTGACATCGCCTTAGCTGAGATTGATGAGACTGGGGTTCCCGCTGGGTGTTTGTGCGCTGAGCACAGAGGCAGAGCCCTGATGGGCTCAGGCTGGCGCAGGGTAGCAGATAACAGAGGACGACCGAGTTCCCCCTGAGCAGGCGTAAATTCCAGAGCTCCCGCTGCACCGCGCTGCTTTGTGTTCCTATCCAAGTCCGGACACGCGTTTAAAAATGTTATCTAGCCCTTAGAGTTTATATAAAAGTGATGTGAGCTTGACTTCAGCCCCTTCACAACTTCAAATTGAGCAAGGTTTTTTTCTTCGCATTCCCTTAGATTAGCTTTTAAAATATTGTCAGGTAATTACATCGTTCTCCTGGGTATTGAGGCGACAGGGAGGGAAGACAGTATGGGAATGGAGCAGGGAAGAGAAAGAGTCGCTGCCAGAGAGCACTGCTGGCCAGCTGACAAAATACTGAACCAAACTTCTCTGTCAGTGTGGGTGAACGTTCACCCCGTTATTAGAGTATCAACCTTTAACAAAGCCCTTGGGCTGAGAGAGCTCATGTAGCGTGCCTTTTGGCTCTGCCTTGAAACAGAAATTGCTACGGCGAGTCTGAACGCATGGCGTGCTGACGCTGACTCAGAGCGGGAAAGGAACTGGCTAATCAATCCTTCTCCTGTAAGGAGAAATACTGTCGGGTGCTTTTCCGGTAAAAATGAAGTGGTTCGAGTTGACTCGCCTCACAGAACTCGTTTGTGCTCATTGATCTGCAGCCAGCAAATTCACGAGCTGTTCGTGAGCCTATTGCAATATCTGCAGAAGCACTCTGACAAATTTATAATACAGGGAACCGGTACTATTTTTCCCAAAGATTCTCAGAGGTAATACTTCATTCTTGTGAAGAAGTCAAAGAGAATACTTCTACGTTTTACTGGTCCCGATGAGCACTGGCTTTGATTAAAATCTCAGCCTTTCAGAGTAGTCAGAAACATAACGGGTTGTCACTGCACCCGTGGGTTCCCTCAAACAGGTCAGGATTTGGGGTGTGATGTAATACACTGCAACTGCCCGTTACACAGGGTCACCCAGCAGGTAAGAAGTGTGAGGGGCAACCAGGCGCCTTGCCATAACTCACCACGTCCAGAGGCAGCTGCATCTCTGCAGGCTTTTTCCAGGACATCCCCGTACCCGATATCCTTCTTCTCAAGGACTCGTGCAGAATGGTTTTTTCCTTTGAGGCCAAACGTTCATTGCCGAAGCTGTTCACAAGAACGCAGTGCACTTTATTTTTTAACTCCACTTTACAGCATCACTTGAGCCATGCTCCATCTAGAATGACTTTAATAAAAGCCTCGTTATCTTGAGCAGATCAGTGTGCTTCATTCTGGGAACCACTTGCTGAGCGCAGTCGATTTTGTGGAACTCTGCCTAACAGGGGGCAGCCTCCTCGCTTTGCTGTGTACATAAATAAATTTAAAAAAAAAAGATGTATGGAGACATGTTCAGTGCAGCTTGGCACTAATATTTAAACTTTTACTTTGTCAGCAATGGCAACAGCAGTACAACTAGCAGTCTTGGCATTATGGACCTGGAAATTTATCAGGAGAACGTGCCACCTTCTCCTATGATTAAGTAAGTAGTCACTGAAGTGAGACTTGATGTTTAGTCTAATTTTAACTGCAAATCGCTTACGCTGTCTCAAACGTGCCAAGCCCTGCTTTGCGCCTGCTGCTGAGCCTGCCGGTAGTTTCAGAAACAAGCACGTGCAGGTGTCCATGCAGCGTGGAAGCACCGGACGGTGACAGATTGCAGGAAAGCCCACCCGGGCAGAGCGCTCGGGAGAACGTGGACCCACCAACCGCTCTGCCTGAGGGACAGCTTTTTGCAGTATCGGTTTCCCATTGCGTGAACCTTCCTCTCCAAGTAACCTCAGTTATCAAAATTCCACTGTAATAACAAGCAAGGTCAAGCAAATCAGTTAAAGTCAGAGGAAAAAAAAAATCTGATAGCATTCTTTCCACACATAATAATAATTTGGCCCAAAGTGAATCTCACCTGTAGTTTCTGGGCATGTTTCTACTGAGTATGCAATGAAATTATCAAGAGATGTGAAAGTACTTGCCTAAAGATTGTGGTGCCCTGAAACCTGGTACAACCTACCAGCTGGTGATGTCACAATGCAGTCAGAGCATGGCCACTGCAGGTGTGTATGGGCTGTACATCACGCATGTAGCGTGGAATTTTGTGAAGTCAGTGACACGAGGTCATCACAGCTCTTTTTTTGGGAAGAAATCTGGGCATTCGTATTTCTGTAGAGTTATGTGTGTTCTCTCTCGGCTGCCGATGCGGAGACTAACCTTGTTAAAACATTCCCGTCCTCACAGCAGGCAGCGATGCCTCCCACACACATTTTATTCTTTCCTCTCACATCTTGCAGCAACCACTACATGGGTACATAGGATCTTGATTCTTTGACGCCTTGGGGGAGATTCTGAAACCCTGTGAATGAGGCTGGTAAGAGCAGCGTCCTCCCACGCTAGAAACAAAATCTTACACTTGCTGCGTTCCCTCCGATTGAGGGCGGAACGGGACAGTCTGGAAACGTGTCCCTCCGGGAGCAGCGAAACGAGGGCAATAGCCCCGATACCCACAGTGAATTCGCAGTCTCCTGCCACGTGTAGATGAGATGGATGTTGCGTTCAGAAATGGAAGCCGAAGTAGTGATCCTGTGCCTGGAGTTCATTTCCTGCAGTTTAAGAAAGAGCTGATACATAAGAAATTAAGATCTTTGGAAATTTTTGCAAAGCGTAAGCAGAATTTGTTTATCCAAACAGGGAATACCTTTAAAACCAGCAGTAGTTGAAGTCACTGACAGTTATGATCGTATTTGACTATGAAAGATAAAACTAGAAAGCAAGACTGGAAAAGTTCAGCCAGGGAGATGCAGACAAAATGCAAGTACTGGAAGTTCAGTATTTCCCCCCAGGTTGTGAGATGTGCCGTGTCTTACTGTGATGTCGTTTGCTTGTCATTACGTAAAGATACACAGATCCTGGTGAAATGCGACACACACACAGCGCAACCAGTACGAGTACTTCATCCTGTCACAGGAATAAAGCTGCAGTTCCCAAAGCTTCCCCCGATTTACAAATTAAATAAGTGAAATATATTCTGCATTTTATTATTTCATCCTATGTAAACTCTTTTCTTGCAGTTTTCTAGGTCTTGCATTGAGGGAGACGTTTATCCATCGCGAAGCAGTGTTGTAGACTGTTCCTAAATATTACTAATAAGCTTTGTTGTTGTTTGTTTCTAAGCGAATTAGTAGAAGAAAAGGTTTTCCTTAAAGAACAGACAGAAAACACAGAGGGTAAGTCGGACCGTATCAATTAAAGCACACAATTTGAAGTTAACGCAGGTAATTGCACCGTAACTGTTGGGATTGTTTTTCCAGAAAGTACAGCTGGGCTTACGGTGGGAACAGCCCATTGTCACAAGGACCTACTGGTGATAAACTTTGATCTGGAACCGGAGTGCCCCGACGCGGAGCTGCGAGCCACCTTGCAGTGGATAGCCGCTTCCGAGCTCGGAATTCCAACCATCTATTTTAAGAAATCTCAGGAAAACAGAATTGAAAAGGTAGTATTTACAGAATTGGGCGTGCTATTAATTCACTTTAATCACAGCAGCAGCTATGATTTATTGAAGTTACTGAGCTTAAAAGCAGATGCAAAAACATCTTCATTACAGTAAGATGGCAGTGCTACTGAAAGGGAGGAGAGGATTAAATGCGTCAGAATTTAAGGTATGTGAAATATTCAGGAGCTTGTCCACGGCACAAGAAACAGTATCACCATCAGACGCTCCCCAAAGCCTCCATAATACGCTTTGATGGGTCTGGTCACTTTTCCATATCAATGAGGCATTGGGTACCAATGCCCAAGGCAGAATTAATGGAAAGTACTCCCCACCCGGAGTACTGTGTCCAGTTCTGGAGCCCCCAACATAAGAAGGACATGGACCAGTTGGAGAAGGTCCAGAGAAGGGGCCACGAAGATGGTAAGAGGGCTGGAGCACCTCTCCTATGAGGCCAGGCTGAGAGAGCTGGGGCTGTTCAGCCTGGAGAAGAGGAGGCTCTGGGGAGACCTGAGAGCGGCCTCCCAGTGCCTCAAGGGGGCTGCAGGAAAGATGGGGAGAGACTGTTCAGCAGAGCCTGTTGTAACAGGATGAGGGGTAACAGTTTTAAAATAGAGTGGGGTAGATTTAGATTGGATATTAGGAAATAATTTTTTACAGTGCAAGTGGTAGGACACTGGCCCAGGTTGCCCAGAGAGGTGGTGGAAGCCCCATCCCTTGAAACATTCCAGGCCAGGCTGGCCAGGGCTCTGAGCAACCTGATCTGGTTGGAGATGTCCCTGCTCCTTCCAGGGGGGTTGGACTGGATGGGCTTTGAAGGTCCCTTCCAACCCAAACCATTCTATGATTCTATGAAAGACTCCTTTACGTGGCTGCATTTGAAGGGTTATGTGGAGTTTAAGCACGTAGCTTAAAAAATAAAAATAAAAATCACTTCCATGTGGATATCACACATACAAAGTTCAGCTACTCAGTGCCAGCAAGAGCTGACTGTGCTGCGAGCCATCAGTTGGCTTTAAGATGTCCAGCTTTGAAATTCCTTAGTCCTTGTGCAGGTTCTGCCCTGCCCGTAACCCAGCCTCTGGCAGGTCTGAACTTGTACCTGGCTGTTCATAAATTGCTCCAGCTGGGGATACGGCGGGATACAGCAGGGGCCTGGCAGTTCCTCCCTCATACATTTACGCAAGATCTACCATAGCCAAACGCATCGGCTTTACAGTCACTTCGGGCTGGCAGAAGGAAACTGCTGCTCACCGAGAAATGGGCCTGCTGCTCAAGCGTACCCGAGAAATGAACTGCAAAAGGAAAGACAAGGTATCTTAGCACAGGTTCACTGTCTCGCATAACAAGACAAGACTTCTGCACCAGAGCTGGTGGCAAGTTCAGAGGGTAGGCAGGATGGACCTCTCGGTGTCGGTGTGTCCTTGTTTTATTACTGCCCTGAGAGACAGTTTTAGCCCAGGCAGTGACCAACCAGTGCTTCCAGTGAAGCCATATTTGCAATCGCACATCTGTTCTTTGGAAAATTAGAACAATAGAAATATTTTGCGTCATTGTATGGAAATGATGAAGCACCTCCCCAGTACGCTTTTGCTCCTCTCCTTGGGTGTAGCTGAGCCTCTGCCCGCCACCGTTTCAAAAGCAGAAGTCTATTTCCAGAGAGAGGCAGACTAGAGCTGAGAAACCTTCTGAGATGTTAGGCCAAGCCAGAGCACCAAGAGCAATGCTGAAGTCCCAAAAGGCCGCGAGAAGCGCAGGTCGTTTCTATTCCTGCAGGATGATTTAGCACTCTGCTGTAGACACCACCCACAACGTTCCAGGAACGACCAAAGAAGCCTTTTCCAAGGTCAGCAAGAACGGCACAAGCCTTAAGGCTTACGAAAAGGGTCACAGTATTCAAGTAAATTCATGACAAAAAGTATTACAAATCAGTATTTTGGTCTTTTAAAATAACGTCTACGGGAAGATCATTTTGAGTAGCAGAGATATTGTTTGATTTTCTTGAGTGCGTGCATTTGGGAATCATAAACATAATTTAAAATGCATTCAGCAGCAACAGTCCAAATTGCGTCTAATTAAAGAAACAGCTGTCAGCTTTACCCATGTGCTTTGGCAAACCGTTAATTCAATTGCAAAAATACACTAGAGAATAATGAAGCACGTCCTGCCTACAACAGCGCTCGTGGAAATCGCGTGCCTATTAAATATCATTAAAATACATATTAAAAGTTTAGGCTTCAGTATGTAAATAGCAAACAGATACACTAACTAGAGACACACAGTATTTTCTTGTGTGGTTTAAAACTGGAAACGTAGAAGGAGCAAGCTAATTAGATATTGATTGTGAAATTCAAGGAAATGAAAAGCTTTGATTTTCATTTATGTGCTTCAGAAAAAAATGGGACCAGATGTATGACACTGTGAAGCCCACTGTTAAGTACAAAGTGGACAAAATTCAGGTTTTTTTATAGCTGCTTAAGAACATATATTTAACCTCTGGTTTATCTGGAAGTTAAAAAAAAAAAAAAAATAAATCAAATACAGATCCTCTCTGTCATTCAGCCACAGTTGTGGCAAATGTCTTCACGTGACAGAAGTTTACCCAGAAGTCCCTCTCCCAGCACTACGTGGATATTTAAAATACTGTGGAAATACAGAAAATTAAATATTAATTAAAATATAGCTAATGGCAATGAAGAGCATTTTTTTTTTTCCTTTAAAATGGATAGTCACACTTCCATTATTTTGACAGGAAAGTTGTGATCCTTTATCAAGCTCACTGTCACTGTTCTTACTTTCATTGCAATAAATAAGAAATAATTTATGAGAGCAGCTAATTTAGAAAATGTCATGAGATCTGATTAGGCTTGGGGGAGCTGTGGAACTTCAGAAAATGAAGTTTTATAAATACAAAGGACCTTTATGTTTGCTGTGCTGTGAATTGTGTCCACTCCCTCACACCGTACACCACCTTAGCACAACGTGAACTAAATCCTAAGTGTGTTTTGTTTGGGTTTTTATTTAGTTTTTAGATGTTGTGCAATTAGTTCAACGGAAGTCCTGGAAGGTGGGGGATATCTTTCACGCCGTGGTGCAGTACTGCAAGCTCAGCGAGGAAGACAGAGAGATGACGCCAAGCCTGTTCGATTGGCTTCTCGAATTGGGTTAAGAAAGTTCACTTTTGTTCATTTTTTGTTTTATTCTCGTTTAAATAAGCGGTGGTTTGTGTAACGCTCTGATTCCTGAACATCACTGAATAAAATGAGCAAAGCTATACAAACTCTACAGAAACAGCACACGTCCGTTCCACAACCAACCAAGGAGCAAAACGAAACCGAGGTGTGTTGTGTCTTTCTGTATCCCGAGGGACTCTTGACCTGTTGTGCTATAGGATGTACTGTACCAGGAGGGGACGGATTGTTAGCTTTTGGAATTAACGGACTACACACTAAAGGCTTCATGAAGCGTCTGATATGTTCCAGTTTCATCAATTCCATTAAATCAATCACCTAAAATGGTATAAGTGCACTACCATTCAGTTTTAAAAGACCAACATTTGTACAGTGTAACTGTTAGACCCAGAGTGTGTTCCAGGATGCCTAGAGACACCCATGGCCCTAGATTAATTTTTTTTTTAATTTTTTTTTTTAAATCCCCATAGTCTGCTAAGGGGTTAAAAACATTTGAACGCTTAACACCTTTGCAGCTAGACAACACAATAAAAAGCTGCTGAAAACACATCTTAGTTTCTTTCCACGTGATTATTTCCCTTCCCTAGCTGTTCCCAATTCTTGTCTCCTTGAGGAAATAAAGCCTAGGTTCTCCGTTGCTACTCTTACACTCAGTACAGCTCCAGCTGGTACCTCCCCAGCACAGCTCCGCAGGTCAGCGCAGCAGGTTGTCCCACCGCAGAGCTGCCGCGTGACCTCGGGCGAGTCACTTCACCTCTGTGCCTCAGCGTCCCTACCTGGGAAGGGGGAAAAGGATAGTGCAATTGTTACGTGAAGTGCTGGTGTTTGAAGCACTATGGAACATGCTATATATCAGTTAAAAGCAGTTGGGGGGAAAAAAAAAAAATACAGTATATTAATTTTTGTTTAATCAAATAAATTGTTAATAAGGTAAAGAAATGCATATCTGAAAAGAGCACCATCTCATCATAAAAATGTTAATTTTTGTAACCTACAAGAAAGCAAAATGATTGTTAAAATTGCAGCAGATATATTTGTTCGTTTTGGATAGGAGAGTTTGGACTACACGTGATGGTTCACATTCCTATAACATTAATGTAACTTTGGTAAGATATACCATGGTATGGTCTTGTTGAGATGATCTGTTAGCATCCTGCACTTAATGAATCGTTCTCTTGACTCTGCCAAAGAGATTGGTTTGGAATTCAAAGGTAAATATAACTTAGCACATCACAGCTCTTCTGCAAATTGTTTCTTTGGAAATATTTATCTTTCATCTCTCCCTACCCAAACCTGCCTGCTTTTCCCAATAAAATATTTAAGAGATGTTTTATTTTCCATATAACAGTATATGCTTCTGTAATATTTCTTGAAAAAAAAAAAAATCCCTATCCTTTTGCACTAAATATTTTTGAAGATTTTGAAGTAGTTTTAAATAATTTATTAAAAAGAGCCATATTCTCAATTTTATCTTTAAAACCGTTCCTAAACTTGCATGATTGCATCACTCATTTGTTCCAAAACGCAAATTGTTAGTGAATCAAGATCTAACGTGGAACGTTAAACAAGATGAGTGACTCTACACCGACTCTGTAGGAGATGCAAAACCGTGGAGGTCGCTTTCCTGCCAAGATAAAGGTCAGATTATTGCATACACCGAACGGAACCGCGCAGGCACCGGGCCTGCTCCCCGGAATTGCTGAACGTCCGTAACTCCCGCTGATGTGAGTGGCAACTCTGAATGCTCAGCAGTTCTGAGGCTGAAAGTTCACAAAAAGCAGTGCTTTGTTGGAGTTAGTAAATGGGAAAGTGTATTTATTTTGAAACCAAATGCAGCTAGTTGTCAGTATATATTTTTTTTCGCTGTGATAGAATAAATGTTTACTTATCCTCCAAAGCACAAATACCATGACAGAGTTGTGACAGTGTGATGCCGTTTCTCTGTACAGTAGTTCTCAATGTTGCGATTTATTCAGAAATAAATTTACGTTACAAGGTGTGTCCTCTTTGCCTTCCTGAAAAGTTCATTAATGTGCTATGGGGTTTTTTTGACCTATTAAATAGTATTTGCCTGCCATCCCTGTAGCGTCTCAAAGCTCTGCTTCTGCATGAAAAGCCTGACCCATGGCTCTGATCGAAACGAGTCGGAGCAAGCTCCAGGTCTCACCTCAGCACCAGAGCTACGGCTTTTCCTCAGGTTGCACAACTCATTCAGATGATGGAAGGCTAATCGTCACGTTCTTAGGATCACAGTAAAATAAAGAGGAATTATGTGTTCATTGTGGAGGATTAACCCCAGAATAATTCCCTACGTACCAAATCTCTGTTGGTGCTCACTCTACCTGCTCCTGGGACCTGGAAAAGTGGGCAGGGGATGGAGAGAGAGTTGTTCAGGAGTTTCTGCTGCTGAAGTTTGCACAGGTAGTTGCTGCCTAGGTATAAAGTTATTTCTACTGCTAAACAGAAAAGGAAACCAACACTTTGCGGAGTGAATCAGAACAGGGCTTGTCCAGCAGGACAAAAGGCTGAAAGTCAACTTTAAATACGTGTAACTGAGAACTTCACACAATTTTAGGTAAAAAGAGTAGATTGTATGCAGTTCAGCCTCTCTGTATACAGGCAGGTTGTTAGCGGCGTGAGGGCACAGAAGGGGTGGCAGCTCACTGTCTTTCCCAGTACAAACTGGGACCCAACAAGCAGCACTCGCGTGAGCCAGATTCAGAGCACAGAAAGAAAGGTGACACATTATCAAATGCGAGGACGCAGAACTTGCACACAGGTTCAGGTGGGAGCCGGATAAGTACCCAAAAGAGATGCAGCACCGTTTACTGGATGAGACAAACCCTGTGAGCCTCAGGGGATGCGCTGGCCGTCAGAGGCCACCCCTGGAAGCAGCATTAATTCAAACACAGGAGAATTACCTATTGGAAAAATAAGTATTTTAAAACCATTTTAGTTTGGTTTTGTTTAGGGTGCTTTTAAGGTTGGAATCTTTAGAAGCTGAAAAACTATAACCTACCTCAATTTTGCCATAACACTGAGTATTTTCATAGCATCGCCAAGTAAATTAACCATTTTATTGTGATCTGTGATAAAAATGGTCACCTGTTTACAGTTATCCTATTAAATTCAGCAGGTAACCTTTCTGGAGAGGCTGATTTTACCGTTTCTCTTGTCCAGTTTCATGCAGAGCTGCATGACAGGAGCGTAGGAATGTCACCATGAATCCTGCACTCTGACTTTCAAAATGTCAGAAGGAAAAAAACCATCACTCTGTTAAAACGAAGAACCCATGAGTTACTTAATAAATAAAATAAATTCCAGCTGGGAAGGAAAGCACATCCATACTAGCCAATTTGAAAATTTTAATTCAAGCCAGAGCCATTCCTATGCCTTCGCTAAGTATGAGCAAACTCACAATGCCACTACTTCAATTTTTCAAACCCACTCTAGAGCCGGTCACCACGAGGAACAGGCTCTCAGAAAGCAACTGGCAGCTGCACAGCATTTAGCCAGCCAGACAGTTAAATGAGACAGCCAGACTAGCAAACTAATTAAAGCAATTTGCAGTGAAGACAGGTCTTGCTGATGGATACTGTGCCCTCTTCCCAGCTTCAGCTGAAAATCAGCAGTAAAGTGCAGCAAGCTGGAAAACATAACCAAGCAGGATATCTCTCATATCCTTTCACTATCTACCCAGGAAACGCAAGTGATCATGCAGAAGGAGCCAAAAAAGAAATTCTCACAATATGCCACTTCTAAAACATGAGTGGGTATGAGGATTATCATCCTCACCTGTTCAGAAAAGAATTTGAATCACAAGAGATACAAAAAGAGTCAAGAGTCCAAGTATACGTTGGATGCTTACGTGGAAATCCTCATCCCTGTCTTGTAAAATGTATGTTCTGTGCTGGGGAAGCGACACGACACAAGCTAGGGGCTTCTTTCCCAGAAAAGCAAACTTGTATATTCACAGAAGTACATCCTGGAAGGATGATTACTGTGATTACAGTCCTGCTCTCTCAGTGAACGTAGGAAGAGACAGAAACATGGCCCAGGTGGCCTCCCAGCCCAATGCCCAGTCTATGAAACCTCAACTCACTCACCATTTCACATAAAAACAGAACAAAAACTCCAAGCCAAAAGCTACTACAGATGTTTGATTCACTGAATCACCAGCATAGTATAAGAGAAAAATCATAAATGAAAAGGCAACAGAAAATAACCCAACCTGAAAGATTAATAAAAAAAAACACAAAAACAAACAAACAAAAAAACACAAGCCAAACCTACTCCCTATTTCCAGTCCAAGTATTTTTTTCCTTTTCAATGATTATACAGCAAGTCAAACTTCAGTTTTTAATTATGTGACAGTATCCGTACACATTTCTTCACACTATTTTTTCTCCATTTTTGTCAGCCAGAAATCCTCCCGTCACACCTGTAAGTGCAGGGACACAGGGCAATTCTAAAGTAACCCAGAAGGGCATTGTTCCTCCTCCCCTTTCAATTCCAGGCTGCTGAGATACACTTTTGATCTCGTAAGCCTTTGCACAAGACAACAGGAAGCACCACAAACATTACAGCAACATTACTATCAGCCACTTGGCCTACTGTAAAGGTTTAATTTTAAATTATCTGCAGCACACTGCTTAGTTCTCCCACAACACAGCACTACTTGAAACAACCAGGATATTTGCCAAGTGATGACAGGCATTTTTGTTTCTTTATTTACACACAAAGATGCTGGCAAGCACTCAGAGACAGTCAGAACACATCAGCATTAGCGACTTCCTACTAAAATTAACAACATTGAGAAGTGAAGTCCATAACTACCTAGAGATACACAATATAAACAAAATACATTCAATTCTTACTCTGCTGCACGCTTCCCTTCCTCATTTTTTCCTCTCAGTCAACACGCGTACCTCAGTCCCAAATGTTTTGCCTCTTCATCCTTCTTCCAAGGCTGCTGGAAGAGAGCAGTCAGCTCTACTCCTCCGCTACTCCCCTGCCAAGAGCAACTGCAGTTTCAGGTGCTCTGCTGGGAAGTGGGGTGAGCTCTGCACAGGTGAAACCTGCTGGCAATTGCTGGCCAGAGCTCACTGTAAGGTGGTAAATAACTTGCAAGACTTTCTCCTCCACTTCCCAGTTTATGTCATGATCCTCGGCTCCAGGTGCGTGGAGTTTCTTCAAGCTGGCCATAATCTTTGGGCTTGGACTCAGAGTTGGAGTCACCACCCATGTTATTTTTTTTTTACCTCAGGTGAAAATGGGAAATATTTAATAGCAATGCACTTCACAAATGGTTGCTGGTTTTCTCCAGAAATTCCAAGTGGGACATTGTATTACAAGTAGTAAAACTGGCATTTTAACTCAATACTTTATTACACAACAAACAAATTACTACAAAAGTACTCAGAGCAAGTACATAACAACACCCCTTTCACACCTGAGAGTATCATAATGCAGGATTATGTTATTAAAAGGGTTAAAAGTTAAAAATGACACAGAAAGAAGTGGGGCCATCCCAGAGGATTCATTCACACTAATCATGATTTCTCTCAGGTGACTGAGATGACAGAGTCAGACTCTTCTCAGTGGTACCCAGGGAAGAGGCAATGCACCAAAACTGACATATAAGAAAACATTCAATTTAAACACATGAAAAACAAACAAACAAACAACTTTTTTACTGTGAGAGTGATCAAATCTAAGCAGGCTGACCAGAGAAACTGTGGAGTTTCCATCCCTGGAGATATTCAAAACCACGTTGGTCCTGGGGAGCCTGCTTGGCTGACGGTGCTTTGAGCACGGGTGTTGTACTAGACAATCTCCAGAGGTCCCTTCCAACTTCTACAATTCTGTGATTCCACATCTACCAGACATCAGCAAAGTCAAACCTATCAAAATCTACGTAACTTTTCTACTACAGCAAAGCTGAAGGAGAACAAAAAGGGTAAAAGAAAATGGATCTGAAAGACTGAGTTTATTTACTATGAAACTCACAAAGTAGCCATATACCAAACCGGATCTTTCCTTCTCTTCAGTCAGTGCCATATTCTACAGGTGTTATCCTTGCTCCCTAGTAAGAAACACACACCGTGAAGAAATCATTTAGCTGTATCACACAATTTATCCAGTTTCATTAACACCTATGTCAACAATCTACCCAGAATGCTGAGGAGTCACAGAAATATTTTTCTGTGACAGCAATATTTTTAGCTGAGATCATCCTGCGTCCCAGATTTTGATAGTTCGGTCAAAAAAAGATCAAAGCAATCACAAATACTCCGTTCACATCTTTTTGCACTCTCACAATTTTTTGTCTGAAATTAAGGGAACCTGAAGAGAGTTCAGTGCCAAATTTGTTCATGGCCATATCCACTTAAGCCTCAGTTCAAAAGTGAGTTTCTGGCTTTTCTTGGCTATATTTAAGTCACTGCTGGTACCTGTATTTTTTGTGATATAGCCCTGGGAAAATTTTCAGACTCTTTTTTTTTTTTTCCGTAA
>JAAGAY010000111.1:59106-87436 GCA_011801015.1 Ardeotis arabs | reverse complement strand
CCCTCTCCGCTTGCGAGCGAGCTGGCTTTTCGGTGGGGATCGAGGGCTGCCAATTGCTGCGTGGTGTACTGGCCGCTAATGTCGCGGATGATTTAGCAGACAAGTTTTGAGTCTTCTGAGAAAATTCGAGATATGGGCTTTTATCGTAGTACAAAGCAAAGGTCTTCTTCCGGGTACCGTTACTTTTCTCTTGCTGTAGGTTTTAACAGTTGGAACCATCGTGTAAGATTTTATTCTCAATTAAAGAGTTACTTTGTGTAATTAAAATAAATAATTGTGTTACAGGAGATGCTAAAACGGAACAAAAACCTGGTGAGAAAAAGAGGGGAGTGAAGAGACCACGTGAAGACCATGGCCGTGGATATTTTGAATACATTGAAGAAAATAAGTACAGCAGGTAAATAAGTTTTTGGTGATAGGCAGCGTTTTGTGAGTGAGCAGAAGTAAGGTACTGAAATGCCTATTTTATGTGTTGTGAAAATACATGTTTGTTTTTATTTTGTTCAGGGCCAAGTCCCCTCAGCCACCTGTTGAAGAAGAAGATGAACATTTTGACGACACAGTGGTTTGTCTTGATACTTGTGAGTAAACATGCTTTCCTTTACTCTGGAAAGGTGCAGTGTTATACTTTCAATCTTAAAACCACACTTTCTGAAATGTAGGATGAATACATTTGTTTACTTCCATTACCAAGGAACTTTAAAAAAAAAATTGAAATTGTCTTTCTGCCCATTTTTAGATACAAAACAACAGAAGGATATATGGTTCTTTATATTAGCAGTAATAAGCTTGGTTTTCCCATGAAGTCTGTGATACACAGTTTTCTGAAGGAATCTTAACCAAAACACTAATCTAGTATGGAAACTAAGCTGGCCAAGTGTAGAGTGAGCACGGAACACCCTAGAAACAGCTTGAGAAACTAATTACATAGCATATCAGCTTTTCACTTCAGAGACTTCTGAGAGTCAATAGTGAAGGAACAGTCGTGCAGTTTGTGAAGTGAGCTTCATGCATTACTTGCTAAGGCCCTGTTTATGTGCTGACCAGTGGAGTATTTTTAATGTTTTCTAATAAATTTGGCAAAAAAATAAGGTAAGACCTCATGAAAAATAACCCATTAATGCAGTCTGTGAGTTTGCAGGGCAGGAGGGTGATCTGTGCAAATAGAATGGCAGAGAAAATTGGTTGGAAGGGCAGAGAAATTGGCAAGTACCTACAAATGGTGGAGGGATTGAGGCACATCATAAATTTACTGTTGTGATGTATGACTGTGGCAAACTTGAGGGTAAGTATAAGGACTTAGTGCAGTAAAAACACTTGAATAAGCGATGCTTGAACTTGCCATGGAAGGAAAGCTTAAATTTTGTCATTATCTGGTGCATTTGCTAGTAGTTCCAGTTGTTTTCTTTCCCAGAAATGTTTTGAAATGGAAGGAGGTATTAGTTTACAACCACATAAGTTGCTGAATATGCCATCCTTGACATTTTGGTAACTAAATCTTCAAGTTTCTAGCTGCTAACCCTGGTGAGTAGCCACCTTTGTGGGAGCTGCTAATTTTCACAACAACTGAGTAGTAACTACTTTTCATTATTATTATTTCTAGTAGAAAGTTTTGTTACTGGACAAACTCTGTGATTTAAAGTGTCAACAGACTGCTTGGAGATCAGAGTCAAACATGGCTTTGAGACTGAATTGTGTAACAACTTGGCACTCTCTTTTCTGGACCAGAATGATCCAGACATGTAAGAGGTTTAGCACTCTTAAGGGTTTTTTATTACCTGTGCAAGGAGACTGTAACTTCAAATTCTGTTCTCATTTGTTCTGAAAGTAACCTACGCAGGTGAGTTACCTCTGTATGATTTTATCTGGTTTTCATGCAACAAATAAAAGTTAGAAGTACTAATGAGAAAACACTTGCATCACAAATATTGTACTTGCAACTGAGGATGGCTGTACGCAAGCAAAACAAGATCTTACGCATGAGAGTTACCAGCAATACAGGGAAGACAGCGTTTTAGTGTAGTCAGGCAGCATGCAGATTTTATACCAGGACAAAGGAATTCAACTGCTAAAACTAAGTTTCCACTTACGTTCTTAGAGTGGTAGATGTATTCATAGTGCAGATCGTGTTTCTTAGGTGAACTAGGTTCTCTGACCACATTCTGTGTGCTTAACCTATCTGTGTTTGACTTAACTGACTTTATTTTAATTGGCTTAATCTAATTGGACTTGCTAAATGACTATATTAACTGCAGACAGTACTACTTTGAGTACTTAAACAAAAATACTTGTATTCGTACTTCTCAGCTGCCTTTAGATTTGGACATGAGGGGTAAGAAGACTTCAAAAAAGGTATCTAGCAAATAATGCAAAGAACACGATGCGGATTCCTTTGCACTACATTGATAGAAATATCTTGGATAACAGACAAAAAAGGTTCAAATAACAGACAAAAAAGGTTCAAATTGATGTGATGGAATTCAGGTTTTTAAGCAGATGGAAAAAATAGAGGAAATTTGGTGACAGAAGTGAAGATGGCACCTTGAAAATTATTCTTGTTAGCTAGCTTTTTGTAAGGTTTTTAGCTGAGCTTCAGCCTGCAGCTCCATCTAGGCACACGTTCAGTTGCTTTTCCTGAAAAATGCTGAGCACTTGCTGGTGTTTTTTCTTGAAAAATCACCTTTGAAAGTTGAAATCACTCTTAATGCATAAAATGGAACAACTGTACTTTCATTTTGTAATAGGAGTAAACAGAATGATCTTTATGTTAACAGATAACTGTGACCTGCATTTTAAAATCTCAAGAGACCGGTTTAGTGCTTCCTCTCTGACCATGGAAAGCTTTGCTTTCCTTTGGGCTGGAGGGAGAGCCTCGTATGGAGTTTCTAAAGGCAAAGTCTGTTTTGAGATGAAGGTGAGTTAAACTGATGTTTTATGGGAGACTTTTGCATGCTTAAATATAGTACTGTTTGTACTTGACAGTTCTTTTCTACTTAGTTGAAACTAATTCAGGTGAACAGGACTTTCTGAAGGCCTTCTCTTATGAGCCTGTGAAATTATTCTTGATAAAAGATGGCTCAATTTGCAAAACTGCTCCCTCTTTTATAAGAACTTCAATTGAACAACAGCAGCAACAACAAAAAAAGCAGCTTGCATTTGATCTGAATGAGTAACATCTGGTCTCATTTTTGAACCAATAATTTTATTTGGCACCTCATGCATAAACAGTTGGAGAATTTCGATACTCAGTAGTCAGAAGTTTGTTTGCACTTTCTGAAGATTACAGAAAGCTTGACTTTTTTAAGGGCTATAAATTATCCCAGCAATCCTTTTTTTTTTCTGTTCCTGTTTATTCTTTTGAGTTTGACCTGCTCTAAGCAGTGATTTGGGCTAGATGGCCTCCAGAGGTCCCCTCCAACCTGAATAATTGAGTTGTGTATGCGGTGAATGTCTTTAGCAGGTAGTTGAATTTTGAGAGCAAGAGTTCTCATAAAGGGTAGGAATGGCAAAGAGCAATCAGCCTTGTAATAAAGAGATTTCTCCACCTTGTTGACAAAGGAATAACAGAAGGCACAAAGATTGGTATCTTGGGGTTTTTTTTGACCTAGCAATGTTAAATGTTGTGCCTGTGTATATAAATGCTTACTTTATTCTCTTTCTGTAGTACTTTCAAATCTAACCACTACCATAAGGAGTGGGGTCGTGATCCCATTCTCCATGCTCTTGCATTGAGTGATTTCCTATGACTTTGGAAGGCCAATGAAGTGAAATTGATGTCTGTGTTTATTGCCCCGTTCCCTTTCAAATCAGTTTCACCTTGGTCACCCGACTTGCATAGTGGTAGAAACTGTAGAATACTGATCAGTTTTTCACTTTAGTTTGGTGAAATTTGTAAAAGCAATTAGAAAATAGCTGGTTGCCTACAGATTCCAGTGCTTTTAGGTGGATTTTTTTTGAATCTGGTTATGTTGCTTGGAAGCTGGCACCTTGCCCAGAAAGTCTGCTTACTGTGGAAAGGGGTGACTGTAATGTTTTCCCCAGTTTATGTAAAGCAATTTTTCTTATCCATTACCACATTTTATTGGCATTGGTTTGCTAATCCCAACTTTATGGCAATTTTAAAAAAAAAAAAAAGTGTATATCTTGTTTGTGATTTTAGTACAGTATCAAAAGGATTAAGGCTTTTGGCCACTGAAAGTCACTGCTATGACTAAGTGCTTTGAAGGTATATGGTATCTTGCATCTTTATTGCTCAGTCAGAAAATGTAACTATTTAGTGATTAGCTTGTGGTCTCACATACTTAAGCATGTTTTATTTTTTTGGAAGGTGATTACTTGGACTTAGCAAAGATTTAACTGAAGGGTAAAGGTTCTGGATGTTACCTTTGTATTTCCATCTTGTTAGTATCTAATAAATACTACGTGCTTTTTTAATGGATAATTTAAAAATAGGTAACAGAAAAGATTCCCGTTAAACACCTGTATACAAAGGACATTGACATACATGAGGTGCGAGTTGGCTGGTCACTGAACACAAGTGGAATGTTGCTTGGTAAGACTTAAACATTTGATTACTTTTGTATTTGCTGTGTACGTGATTCGAGTTTTAAGTAATTTTTTTCTTAAGGAGATGAGAAAAGCTTAATGATTGTAGTCCATGTGTTCTGAAGTGATATTAACTTGAATCATTCACTGGACATGGTGGGAGAAAGTTTTATTACGGGGACCAAAAGGCTGTTAAGTATTTGGGCCTGTAAGGATTACATGATTTGAGAGTTAATTCTTTCAGTGGTCAAGTGTGGGTTGTGGAGAATGTTCTTGAAGACCTGACAAGATTAAGGATTTCTCCTTTTCATGTAGTGTTATAAATAGGAAGAGGATTTTCTTGCCCTGTTTTTTTTTAAAAGGATGGGGCATGGTGTAAGATAAAACCAGTGAAGAAAAATTCCTGAATTTTTCATTATCATTCTTTTGGCTTGGGAGAAGAATCATCATTTCTGAAAGTAGCAAGAAAGAAAGAAGTACAACTTCATTAGCTATATGGGAACCGATCATAATGGTATTTATTACTAATACCTGCTACTGAGACATGTCTTTGTGGGAAATGTGTATGAATTGGTATGTTCTGACAGCAGCAGCAGCTTTCTAGTTAAGTACTTAAGTTCCACCTGAGTCCTCATGTTTGACACTTCTGTTAGCGTGTTCCTTGCAGCTTCATCCTCAGCTGTCGCATAGGCTGAATGTCTGCTAAACTCCCTTTAAAATAGGGAGAGGTAAGTGCTACTGGAGACTAAATTCGGAAAGCCTTTCTGATTAATCGTGTTACAGGTATAGTGGTACATGATCAGGTCTTCAGAGTTTAAAAATACTTAACTCATATCTTTATCTGGCAGTTCAGCTTTATGTCAACATGAATCTGGAACCAGCAGCATAAGGCTCTTAAAACTACCATGAGGGAAACTCTGCTGTTCCGTCTCAGTGAGAGTATTCTTGAACATGAGAATGAGCTGAGGCTGTTTGGGGGTCATAGCTTGTTTTGGCATTAATAAAAACATTCTGAACAGCAGCTTACTTAAGTAGCTGTGAAGTGATTGTATTTCCAAAAGTTATGGTGAAAATGCCTATTTTTAATAAGTTTAAATTATTTCTTCAGGTGAAGAGGAATTTTCTTATGGGTATTCTCTAAAAGGAATAAAGACATGCAATTGTGAGACTGAAGACTTTGGTGAGAAGTTTGATGAAAATGATGTGATTGGATGTTTTGCTGTAAGTTTTCACTTATATTTTCTTTTGAAGAAAAACATCCTTGAATTTTTAGACTGCTTTGATGTGAGAAGCGGTAAACTAAACGCAGAAAAACTTGGAGCAAGACAAGTTGTGTAACATAGGAAGGAGGTAGAAATAGCAGCTATTGTCAACGCTGACTGCTGTCAACATGTTAAGATTTCATATTCACAGACAAATGTCTTTAAAGCCTTTTAAAAAAACCAGATCTTAAGTGACATGATCACTGACAGTAACTCACTTTAAGAGAAAACTTAGTTCCTTTATGGTAAAACAGTGTTACAGAAGTTAAGTTAAGATAGCCAGTGTAGTGAAATCACTAATGTAACTTTATAAAGCGAGGTGAGTAATTTTATCCAAACTAATGCTTTGTTTGAAAAACAGAACTTTGATGGTGATGAAGTGGAACTCTCATATTCCAAGAACGGACAGCAGCTTGGTGTTGCATTCAAAATAAGTAAGGATGTTCTTGATGGGCGGCCGCTCTTCCCACATGTTCTCTGCCATAACTGTGCAGTTGAGTTCAACTTTGGTCAGAAGGAGGAACCTTACTTTCCTGTACCTGAAGAGTATACCTTCATCCAGAAGGTCCCCCTGGAGGACAGGGTCCGAGGACCAAAGGGACCTGAGCAAAAGAAAGATTGTGAGGTAAGGTTCTTGTTGATAATATCAAAGTTGTTGAGATAAACAAACAGAAGTGGTGGCGTTTAAGCAGACAGTTATACAACTGTCTGACCTTTTTGTTTGAGGGCTTTAATACTTATTATACTGTGACTCTTCACACACACACTTCCCCCACAGCCCCCCGACACCCCCATGGCCCCCACTCAGTTTCCATTAGACCCGCTGGTCTAAGTTGCGTATTAAAGGAAGTCTTTGAACTAGTATCTCAACTATAGAACCTGTCGTCGCAGGTGGTGATGATGATTGGCTTGCCTGGAGCTGGCAAGACTACATGGGTTACCAAACATGCAGCAGCGAATCCTGGGAAATACAACATTCTTGGGACAAATACTATTATGGACAAAATGATGGTAAGTGATAATGCAACATTTTATACATTGATGTGTTAAAGACTTGCTGTAAATCCAAGGTCTTTGGTTGCCATGGGGTTCTTCTCTATCAACGAAATGTAAGAAACTGACTACTGGTTAAATGGTGACCATTAAACATTTTTATCTTGCCAAGCTGCTACTCATCCATGGCACAGCAGGATTCTGAAGCTTTTTGTGGTTCTGTATAAGAAATAGTCAACTGTTGTTGCCTATTTAATTATTTCTATTTATAATTATATCACTGTCCTCAGAACACTTAGCTTAGCTTTAAAATAGTAATGTGATGAGTATACCTTAAATTCAGCTGTATTGATTCACCTAGGTTCTTTGTTTAGTTCTTTGTCTTATGGAGGCTTTGGGAATTTCAGTTAAGTGTTTGTAGCCGTGGCCTTGAATTGAACAATCCTTGAAGAGAGGTGAAAAGCATTTAGCAAAGAAAAAATGTCAGCCATGTGTATCAAGGCTACTTTATCTCTGGGAAATCTCTCCGTAGGTTGCAGGTTTTAAGCGGCAGATGGCGGACACTGGAAAACTTAACACACTGTTGCAGAGAGCTCCACAGTGTCTTGGAAAGTTCATTGAGATTGCAGCTCGTAAGAAGCGGAATTTCATTTTGGATCAGGTAGAAGCTTCAGTGAAAAATGGTTAAAGACATTTGTTATAGGCTGTAGCGCAGTGATTAAATGGGATTAAAGTTACATTGTAATAGCAGTTGTTTCACTTACTGACTTACTACTCATTCAGGGGACGCAAAGTTGAGATATTACTGCAAATGCTTGTCTGAACTTCTCTGAATTTATGGGATGTGGGAGGAATAGTATTTTAACATGTGGATATGAGCTCGTAACTTTGCATTATGCAGCATCTTTATGTCCAGTTATTTGTAAACTTCATTGCAAGCTCTTGTAGAGGTGAAGTCTATACACCATAAGTTGACTTCCTTAACTCTTACAATGACAGCTACGTGTAGTAAGTTACTGCATTTTTTTCAGACAAATGTGTCTGCAGCTGCGCAGAGGAGAAAAATGTGCCTGTTTGCAGGCTTCCAGCGCAAAGCAGTTGTTGTTTGCCCAAAAGATGAAGACTACAAGCAAAGAACACAAAAGAAGGCAGAGGTGGAGGGAAAAGATCTTCCAGAGCATGCAGTTCTCAAAATGAAAGGCATGGAACATAATCCTATACTGTGTTTTAGGATGCTGAGTATCTGTTTAAAGGATTAAGTAAACGTGAAGTCTAAAAAAAATCACTTTATCTTAAACAGTTGTACTTAAACAAAACTGGAAGACTATTGTAACTTGTAGGACAACACTATATTGTGTTCCCTCTGCTGCAGTCCTTAACACTTCTCAGTTATGCTGATATGCTTCATGCAGATGCACAAAGCTGTCTTGGCATAAAGTGCCCTATATAAGTGACATATTTGGCAGAAACTGGTGTTCTGAGTGGAGGCTTATACAAGAAAAAAGATATAGGCAGAATGTTTTCAAGGTTTGGAACAGTACTGGCAACTCCATGAAGACCTGTTTATTTCTTTTGTCACTGTTACATTTCTTAAATGCTCAAATTCTGTAATTTTGTCCCTATGCTGAGGGAATGCAGGGGGTGGGAGGAAAAATGGGAGAAAGGTGGTTATATTATGGCTTTGATTGTAGCTGAATGTAGATGCTGAATACTCAGTGTTTTTGCAATTATAGGGAACTTCACACTGCCAGAGGTAGCAGAATGTTTTGATGAAATAATCTATGTAGAGTTGCAAAAAGAAGAAGCCCAGAAGCTTTTGGAACAATATAAAGAGGAAAGTAAGAAATCTCTTCCGCCAGAAAAGAAACAGAACACTGGCTCAAAGAAGAACAAGAAGAGCAATAAAAATCAATTTAATAGGGGTCAGAGAGGTCGTGGAGGATTCAACATGCGGGGGAACTTTAGAGGAGGAGGTGAGCCTAGAAATAAGCCTGTATATTTTGGAGGTTGTTGCTACTGGGGAAGAAGAAAAAAAAGCTTGTAGCTTGTTAAGACCTAACAATTGAAGTAACTCTCTCCCTGCAGTCCCTGGCAACCGTGGTGGATACAACAGGAGGGGAGGCAACATGCCTCAGCGAGGTGGTGGAGGTGGCGGTGGTGGCGGTGGCAGCAGTGGTGCGATTGGCTACCCGTATCCTCGTGGTCCTGTCTTTCCAAGCAGAGGTGGCTACTCAAACAGAGGAAACTATAACAGAGGTGGAATGCCCAACAGGGGAAACTACAACCAGGTGATGCTTTTGTGGAGATTTGTTAGTTGACCTGCAGTACTTTGGATGATGATGTTTGAATGGCTTGATAGCTGTGAATAGCCACAGACATGGTTGTGGTACTGCACTTAATCCCATGGTAAAAGGCCTAGTTTTCTAGTTTAGTGTATGTGCCCAGAGCTCTGAATGCTGCAGAAGTTGTTCTGATGCTGATGTGGGAGTTCCATGTTAAGGCTGTACCTCTATCCGGTTGAAGTCTTTTTAGGGCATGCGTGTGAAGGCTTATGTTTGATTATTTAAATTTTTTTTTTTTTTCCTGCAAATAGTAGTAACTTTGTTTGGCCTTAGGATCAAGATGTATTTTTCTCAAGCATTTAGGGAACTTTCTGGAAATAGCTCTGGGGAGAGTCTTTGTTTTGGTGTCTGATATCAAACCCAACTAGTAAAGATATACTAGTTCAGGTCTTAACTGATGGAATATCGGTGTATTTGAAAACATAATTTGGATTACTGGAGAGCCAGCAGATGGAGCTCAAGCTAGTAAACATGGCTCAGGTTTGTCTAATGCTGACAAACAGGGGAGATGCAGTGCTTTATCTACTAGTATCAAGGTCCCTGGTTTGTACCATAACTTTTATTTGAAGTTTTGTGGACTAGCTCTTCTATTTTCAGTTGTGTGACCCATATCCTTTTGTCTGATCAGATAACACATCCTTGTAGCAACTACAGCCTTTCCTAACTAAAAATAGGCAAGCTCTTGTATTTTTAGTTGTCCTGGTGCAGTTTAGCAGCTGGAAATAGGGCGAGTCAGAACTGGATTAGCCAGCTTTCCAGACCACTGGCAACAATAGTTTGAGCTGGCTTATTAATTCTGAGGTTCTTGCCCCACGTTTAAGAAGGAGTTGCTTGGAGGGAGGAGGCTTTTGGGTATTCTGATGTTTTTTTCAGGGAGGTTTTTTGTTTGTGTGTTTTTTAACCTATGCCTGATAGCTTGTATTTGAAAGACTCTATATGGTATGTGATGCTTTCTTGGTAACAGAAAAACTGGTATTAGTACACTTCTGAAAAATCTGTATAGATGAAGTAGTTAAAAAAAACCTGTTGTCCTCTTGCAGAACTTCAGAGGAAGGGGAAATAATCGTGGCTACAAAAACCAATCTCAGGGCTACAACCAGTGGCAGCAGGGTGTAAGTAGTAATAACTTTACCTTTTCACTGATTGTTAACTTGAATGTTTCAAAATGCTGTATGAAATAATTTAGATGTGTAATCAAAACTGGATAGCTGGATCTTTTAATGCTAGGTAGTGTCACTATAAATAGTTTTCTGTACAAAACTTAAATCTGGCTTGATGGTCTTGATGTATCAAATATCAGCTATGGTTTATCGGTCTTAATGGTATGTAGCGTTTGGCCTCACACTACTGTGAAGTGAACTTAACTGCCTTCAGTTGTTTAGGAACTTGCTGCTCTTTGAGAGGACTTTAGTCTTCTCAAGTTCCAGGAGAACTAGATGTTTGTTAATTTTTTGTTTTCTGTAAGAAATGTACCCATTATGTGATCACAGGTTAAAGTTAACTATTTGTCCATTTATTGCAGCAATTCTGGGGTCAGAAGCCATGGAGTCAGCATTATCACCAAGGATATTATTGAATACCCAAATAAATGAACTGATACATATTTCTCCAAAACCTTCACAAGAAGTCGACTGTTTTCTTTAGTAGGCTAACTTTTTAAACATTCCACAAGAGGAAGTGCCTGCGGGTTCCTTTTTTAGAAGCTTTGTGGGTTGATTTTTTTCTTTTCTTTTTTTTTTGTACATTTTTAATTGCAGTTTTAAAGTGATTCGTAAGAGAACCTCAGCATTGTGCACGATAAGAGAATGTGTCAGTATTTCAGGGTTCTACATTTTATCTGTAAAATGTGACTTTTTTTTTACCACAACAAAAGTAAAACGTTGCTTTGTACCTGGTGTCTTTTTATTAAAGAATTTTCTCCTTTTCCCCCATCCCCCAATTTCTAAGAAACAGTCGTGAGTCATGTCACAATATGATAGAAATGTTAGCAACCGGATTCGTACAGAGGCTCCTTAGTAGCCCTCATGAATACCATGAGATCATGTAAAGCTCCATATTACACTCCATCCTCTCTATGAAGCTTCTGGGTGGGGAGGGGAGGAGGGGGAGGTAAAAGTTTCTGGCAATAACTAGGACTTTTTTGTAACATTTGGAATTCGAGAAGATGGTGGGGCAAAGAGGAAGCCTGGGGCTTAATAGTGAAGGTGGAGTGTATGTAGAAGCTCCTAAAGTTGTAAAACTTGGTTGCATTATTTGTGGAGGCTCAAACTTGTGAAGGTACAACACCATAATTTCTTTTCCATTTGTTCTGCATTTTGATTCTGAAAAGAAGCTGGCTTTGCCCATTTCTTATTAAACAAAACTTGTTGTAAATCCAGTTGTCTAATGGGATCTATATGAAGTTAGCTGTGTGTCTGTATAACTCTTTCCCCACAAAATACTGTATACCTAGTGTGCTTGTAGTAGTTACTCCACCATTTTGTACGCTAATGAAACTGTGAGTCACCCATTTTATATCTAATTTTTAATCATGTCAATTCTCAAATGGGTGTATCTCCTTAGCCTGCTGATTCCTTTTCTCTTTAAAGAAAGTAGGTGGAGAAATTTAACTCTAGACGTTTGTTTGCAATAAAATAAACTCATTTTACTCTTGTTTTGGGATTGTTGCCGTCAAGGTCTAAAATCCCTTTAAAGGCTATAAAGAGGAAGAGAATGTACAAAAGCGATGATGTTGGACAGTTTAAACTCATTACTGTGTACATGCTGAAATACTTGTGTTTCTTTAAAAATCTAAACTGGTGGTTGCTCTGTTAGAGATATCACGTGTATAATCTCACAGTTTAACATGGTTGTATAGGGCAATAGTCTTTTGAGTTATGCTTGCATCATGTAAATCCACTTAACCTATTTATTGTAAAGTAGATGTTAGGGAAGGAGCAGGGGGAAAAACTGGACAGGGAACAGGACAGGAGGAGGGTTGTCATGGAGAATGAATCCTGGAGTTGAACAGACAGCTTCAATTCATTTTAACTGCTATTTTGTTCAGATTTATGCTTTTGTAAAATTGTAGTGGCAATATTAGCTAATAATTTCCTTGCATTTTAATGCCGTAAGACAGGGGAGAGATATAACCATCCTAAGCTGGACTCGTGGGTTACATGTGAAAATACGTCACTGCCAGCATCTGGGCCTTGGGATTTGCCTGCCAAGTTCCTCATGGTGGTGTACGGACTAGCAGAGGCTTACCAGCAGCAGCATAGAGCTAGAGTTGGTGTAGCGTGCTTAGAACTTTTCTCAAATGTTAGTCGACTTCTAGTAGTCTTCAGAAGTAAACATAAAGTTGTGTTGCTCTTCTAGCCTTGATAGCAGATGGCATTGCATATTGACATTAAACATTAACAGCACCACCTCCTTGTTAATATTGCTTTAAGTCATCCCTTTACTTTGAATGAGAAAAATGTAAATTGTCTTTAAAGAAACACTATTTAATGAACTAGAAATGTGGGGAATCAACTCAAATCTGTTTTGCTGAAATGGAATTTTCTTTAGATTTGCAAAAAAAGTTTAGTGTAATTAAAGTCCATCTCCCTTCTACCCTCCTCACAAGAACTAACACTTTGTATGGAGTGCTGATCCTTTGCTTATTTTGGTACTCTATAAAATTATATAGTCTTAAACTGAAATATAAGAGCTTACACTTACTATGTGGTTGTAAAGCTTGTATTTTAATTCAAAAGTTTGGGATGCTTGTTTTAAATTCTTCACTGTATGGTGTTTAAAAAAAAAAGCCACACATCAGAAGAAAGTGCTTCAACTGTCTTACACTTGAAGGCGGAGTATCTGTTTCTACTAACAGTACTCCTGTATAAAAAATCGCTGTTAAGTTCAGCAGTATATGTACTGCCTGTCTCTGGAGGTACAGAATTTAAAAAAAAAAAAAAAAAGCTTCAACATAAAGCCATGCTGAGGCCTGTGTAGTTCAGAAAGGGGATACAGAAGTCTAAATCCTTCCCCACTCTTTATCATGGTAGAGCAGGGACCAGCACTGGTGTGGCTATGTTCATTCAGCCTGGGTCCATCGTCAAGGGAGGGATGTTCCCTCGGTTTGTCTTAGCTCTGGTTACTGTTAGAGAAGGAGTTTATTTTGCCATGTGGAAATGGCTTGTATAGAAAAGCCATTACCTAGAAAATAACTAAGAGTTAAAAAAGTTGCAGTTTGTGTTTTAAAAAGGCGATAGAAAACTTAGCTGATGGCTACAGAAATGTGAGGAAAGCACAGCTATGTTATCACAATGAGAGAGCTGAACCATCTGTCACGTTCAGTACCTTCTTGTGGCTTCTAAGGACTTGTTCACATCGGGAAAGGCGCCCGTACTGCAGCAGCTGCGCTGCTGGCAGCGGTGGTGCAGGTGCTAGTGACATACAGCATGGATCTGGGTTTGGGTTTTTCTTTTCTAGTGGAGTACAAACTAGGTTTGTTTTTTTTCTAATTGAGGAGGTTTTTTTCCCAAATGGAGTACCAGCTTGGAGAGCCTTGGACCTGGCTCAGTAGCAGTAGGAACGTGGTGTGTGCTGCTGGTGGTACTCTCCTTGCAGCCCTGTCCACTGAAGCTGCTGCCATCTCTCATGCATCACATGCTGGGGCCATGTGTGCTTGGCTGCAGACTGAAGGCAGGTCTGTGCTGGATATCTCGGGAGGAAGTTCCCATTTAAAAACAAAACAATACAACAGTTGTATTTCTGCCTTGGCTAGTAACAGTCACTGGGATACACGCAGTGTAAATGGAGGTGCTTCCCTGACAGACCGTGGTATAGGCAAGGGGCTGCCTCCTGAGCACTCTGAGAGTAAACAGGCTTTGGAAACGGACTCTTACCTGCGGGACATCGGGGCCTGGCTTTTGCTCTGGGATGCCTTATGAGATCCCTGTCCCCAAACCCCACTGCTGCTGTCCAGGGCCGGCCCTTCTAAGCATGCTGCGTGGCTCCTGCACTGCACGGGGAGTACTCAGCGGTGCTGGCATGTGCATCTGGGAGCTCAATGTAAGTGATACCTGCACACAAGTTCCCTTCCATGGCTGTTGCAGAATAATTCTTGATCAGCAAAGACATTTTTAGAAATTCTGCCCCAATTTTTATGATAGTGGAATGAATTAAACCCATGTTCTAGCAATGCCATGTGCAGTCCATGCCTCTTGCATTAAAAAAAAAAAGTTAATGGTATAAGCCACTAGTTGTTTGGGGGTTTTTTTAATCCCTTACAATACTCTCAACCAATGTTTTAAGTAAAAATAGGTGATAAAGTAATCTTTTAAGATTCAGAGGTTTCCTTATTCATGACCTTTAGGAAAACCAGGCCAGAGCTTTCTAAAAGTGCAACCTCAGACTAAGCCACAAGAAATCAAACTGAGTTAGAGAGAGACGTGAGGTATTCTCAGTACTTCTGCAGATGTTTAACTGCCAGGAGTTGGACTCTCCCAAGCGAAGAAGTCTGCGTATACTGTAGCCGTGAACTAGTAAGGTAGGAGTAAGTGCGGCCAGAGCCGTCTCAGCCTGAAGCGCTGTGGAGGATGGGGAGAGCCCCAGGACGTCAGAAAAAGCTGCCAAGAGGAAAGCGGAAATTCAGAAGAGCAGCTTTGTAAATCCGGTGTTAGCAAACTGGCTGTGGTGAAGTTAGAGCAGCGCCTCTCTCTGTGACACGCAGGTCACCTCATCCTAAACAAAGCCAACCCGTGTAGGTGAGGGGGGTGGGGGGAAGAGGCCTCTCATTATTTTAATAACAGATAAGCAATTAGTTTTCTGCAACTTTTCTGCTTTGCTCGGTGACTGGGGCACGAGCTGCCTCCTGCAGAGCAGCAGGCCTCTCTGGAGTGAGCCGTCACAGGGAATCAGCTGGAACAGGGACTTGGCCAGTAATTAATCTGGACGTGGCTCCTGCCTTAGTTTGTCTCCCTGCCAGTACTGGGAGTGGCAGGACGATTCAGCAATGAATCAATTGCTACATAAACTCAGCTGTAGCTTTAAAAAGATGCTAATGCTGAACACATTGTCAGCATCAAAAGAGAAAAAACAAAGGCAAATGTAAAAAAACCTGGTAATATAATTACTCATGTGGGTGACTTGATATACAAGTGTTACTTTAGAGCAAGTTCTTTGTTCTCCTTTCTGGTTTAGTAGACAATCTTCAATCTGGAGAGTAATTTTTGTCCTAAAAGTTACTGAAATTGAAACTGTAGGTGAGACAGCTCAGCCAATTTTTCTCTCAAACTTTTTCATGCTCAGAAAAATTTTACTGCCTTTTACTACCTTTTCCTACAAGGTCTTGGTAGTCAATTTACACTAAATAATGATTCAGGGATCTGCTGCCTGGTTAGCACACAAGAATTGAAAGGGCACTCATTTCTTCAGTGTTACTTCTCCCTTAGCTGGGATCAGAGAGCTGCTTACTAGGACACCTCTGATAGGTAATGGGGCAGAAAAATGCAAGTTGGTGTTTTCTGGTGTGAGCGTGGGCTTCCTTTATGTCACATCAGCTGATGTTAACTCTTCTGCCACTCTGTGCTCCCGAGGTTTTCCACCAAGTTCTAACAAAAACTGGTTTGCCTTAGATGTGGGGAGGTCTGTCCCTGCAAGGAGCACTGATGGAGCACCAGTTCTGAAATGGTGCAGATGCCCAGGAGAGTTGTAAAATAAAAAGGCCCAGAATGGTACTGAAGAGCTCCCTGGATGTAAACGTATGCTTGAAATCCCAGTGATTGTGTACAAGGTGAGAGGCATAGGGAAGGCTCCATTCTCTTCGTTAGTCTGGCTGAACTTTCAGCTCTGTGGGGCTGTTGAGCAAGTAGATAAGATAAGCCCCTGTATTATAAAAGGACTTTTGTCTTGGTGGTAACAAGGTAGTAAGAGATGGGGGAGAGGAAATGAGTAAGCCTTGGTGGAGGGATTTACTGTAATATTTTTTTTCTGAAAGAAATGGCACTTGGGGTTTGTTCACATCATGCTGAGGAACAAGATTCATAAACAGTTGAGCTCACAGAGGCAGGTCCACATGCAGCATCACATGCCGGTTGCAAGCAGCGGAGTTAGGTACCCAAAGCCTGGCAGCTCCGCATTGCACACGCTTGGTCTTCTCTGCTTTGTGCTCCCTGCTGCTGTTGGAGCACCTGGGCTGCTGTAGGGTCTCCAGCCCAGCCTAGGAGCCCTGCATCAGTGGGGACTGAATTCCTGAATGCAAAACAGGACATTATTGTGTGGGTGGTCCTCTGTGCTGCACTGGGCTGCTTCTGCCTCAGGTTTTTGCGGATTCTCCATCTCTCAGTAGGTCGCAGAATCACAGAAATGTTGTTCGCAAGGCCGTCTGGAGATGTAGCCTAGCCTCCCGCTTGCAGCAGGACTGGCACTAGTACTCAGGTCAGATGGGGCTTTGTCTAGCTGAAGCTTGAAAACATGCAAAGGTGGAAATTACACAACCTCTCTGGGCAACCTGCACTGCCCTTGTAATAAAACAGTTTGTCCTGCTGCCTGCTCGGAAGCTCCCAAGCTACAGTTTGTGGCCATTGCCCCTGCCACATTATCTGCAACTACCAAGAGGCGTTTGGCTCCATCTTTGTAACTGCAGATAATGTCAGGTGGCTATTAGGTGACCCCACAGCCTGCTTCTTCTCAGACAAAGTCCAACTCCTTCCACTGTTTCTCCAGAGGGCATGTGCTTGAGCTCCCTGAACACCTTGGGAGCCCTTCACTGGAGCCCCTATAGTTTTTCCAGACAGCAATACTGGACGTGCTGCCTCAGCAGTGTCACGCACCAGGGGATAAGTGCATCCCTTGATTTGTTAACCACATTCTTCTTGATGGAGCCCAGACTGTGGTTTGTCTCTTTTGCAATGAGAACACTTTTTAGGCCCATGTTCAACTTGACATCCACTGTAAGTCCTATCCTTTTTGGCAAGGCAGCTGTTCAGCTAGCTGCTTCCCAGCCTCTAGTGTACGCTCTGTGATGCAAGCAGCTAACCTGTAACAACAGAATCATAGAACAGTTTGGGTTGGAAAGGACCTTTAAAGGTCATCTAGTCCAACCCCCCTGCAATGAGCTGGGCCATCTTCAACTAGATCAGGTTGCTCAGAGCCCTGTCCAAACTGGCCTTAAACAATTCCAGGGATGGGCAACCTGTTCCAGTGTTCCACCACCCCCATTGTAAAAACTTTTTTCCTAACGTCTAATCTGAATCTACCTCCTTCTATTTTAAAACCATTACCCCTTGTCCTATCGCAACAGGCCCTGCTAAAGAGTTTCTCCCTGTCTTTCCTATAGGCCCCCTTTAGGTACTGGAATATCGCTATAAAGTCTCCCCGGAGCCTTCTCTTCTCCAGGCTGAACAGCCCCAACTCTCTCAGCCTGTCCTCATAGGAGAGGTGCTCCAGCCCTCTTATCATCTTCATGGCCCTCCTTTGAACTTGCTCTAACAGGTCCACGTCTTTCTTATGTTGGGGGCTCCAGAGCTGGAGGCAGTACTCCAGGTGGAGTGTCACAAGAGTGGAGCAGAGGGGCAGAATCACCTCCCTCAACTTGCTGGCCACGCTTCTTTTGATGCAGCCCAGGATGCAGTTGGCTTTCTGTGCTGCAAGCGCACATTGCTGGCTTCTGTCGAACTTCTCATCAACCAACAGCCCCAAGTCCTTCTCCTCAGGGCTGCTCTGGATCCATTCTCCACCCAGCCCGTTGCCCTGACCCATGTGCAGGACCTTGCACTTGGCCTTGTTGAACTTTGTGAAGTTTGCATGGGCCAATCTCTCCAGCCTGTCAAGATCCCTGTCTCTAGCCTGTCAAGGTATAATAATAATATTATTTTTTAAAAACAGATAATTTATTAAATTGTTAAATAGTAAGCCAAGCATCTAAAAAATAAATATTAGACATAAATTACTTGTGCAAGTTAAATGTCTTGTGTATTCCCTGTTTGCTTTGAGAGACCTCAGAGAAAGTGGCTGTGGTAGCACAGTAAGAACTATTTCAGTACTTACACATCAGAGAACGCAACACACAAATGTCACAAAATGCAGTTTGTTTCCTGACCTAAGACTTTCCGTTGGTTGCAGCTTTTGTATGAACTTGCCTTTTTTTTTACAACGAGAAGGGAAGTTCCTTCTGCGTGGAGCAGGGGCCACAGAGCGTCACGCCAGCTGCTGGCGCTCGAGCCGATCGGGTGGCTCCCGTACCCGGCCATGGTAGGAGCTGCTTTCTCTGTAAGAAAGGAGGAGGTGGAAGGAATCACTATGATCCAGCGCTCCGGTCCGCAGGGCAGCATGCTAAGTGCAGCTCTGCTCAGCATTGAGGAAACTCCGTAGTCTGCTTGGCGGTGAAGAAGAAGGTGGAGGCTGGAAGATGCTTCCAAAAAAACCAACATCTCTCTGGCGGCTGACGGACATTCTCGGGAGGGGGCTGCTGCTACTGCTTCGGCAGCCGCCTTGGCACAGCCCTGGGATATTTATGTGCCTCCACGCCTTGGCAGCTGGCCAGTCCTTTTTTATTTTTTCCTTTAAGGAAACACCCGCGGAAGGGAAATGAGAGACTCCAGCGGTTTCTTTTGGCAGAGCCTAGCACAGAAAACAAGGAGAGAAGTTTTCAGGAAAGATCTTGCTTTTACAAATGCTTACTGCCTTGAAAAGTGTACTATCCAGCAAGTGCTAAGTGTAAGTATCCTTCTCTAGTTCCAGAACAAACCAGTGAAAATTACACTGCTGAAAGCAACCAAAAGGCTGGTGAGGGAAGGAGGGGAGTGCATGGGTTCCTCCTTGAACAGTGGCTTTATCCTATGCGTGCCCATTCATGTGGTCACCAGTAGATGGACGGTGTTGCTGACGTATCAGTAACTGAATTTTTCCAAGTTTGCTGCCATACCAGGAGTACATGATTGAATACAGGGCTGTGGTTTGTGGCATCTCACAGCCCTGCGGTTCTCAGAGCGTTCCTGAAGTGCCGGGAGTGTGGCTGCACACGTGTGTCCATGTACACGTGTGTGTGTGGGGACAATGCTGTTCTGAGGGAATGGCTTGCTGGCTGTGTGGTAGGTGGTCACTCCGCGACCCACTTACGTGCTCTTGAGCTGCATCTCTGAGATGATCTTGAAAGCATATGTGGGTGACAGAGGCGTACAAACTGAGAGATACTGTCCCTGGTAGAAGGATGAATGGTGATATAGAAAATGGGGAGTAGAAATGGTGGCGACTGGCTTTTGGGATGGAGAGGGCCATCATGCTCGTTAGCAGGGGTAAGAAGCCCTCTGCAGTAGTGGTTAAAGGGGACTTTGTGAGGTTTAGGAAGAAAGGACTTAGCTCTTTTATCCATCTGGGAGTTTAAGTAGGTGGTTACTGAAGAATGTGGCACTTGGATACTATCAGAGCTAAGAAACTGAGTCAAACAAGTTCTGTCACCGCCTTCCAGTGCTGCCTCAGGGTGACCCTCGAGGGCTTCAAGTGTTGGATGAATGCATTAGACGCACAGCATGTGATAATTGCTGGTCCTTCCAGATTTCTCTGTGGGCCCTGAACAGAGTATCATCCCCTCTATTTTGAGGAACAGGCCATTGGAAATTTTTTTCTCTGTATTGGCTCCAGGAAGAACTTCTGCAACAGCTATTTGTGATAACATATCTGCCCAATAATAAATGAGTTATTTGCTTTACATCTTCAGAAGTGTTGCTACCATCTCATCCAGAGCCTGAATGTTTTCTGACAGGGAAGGGGATGTTAGCTTCCCTTTAACTGCTGAAGTCACGTATCCTAAATACTCTGTTGGTGGGCATTGTTGGAAATCCTGACTGTGAATGTGTTCAGAAGCAGGAGCCATGGGCAAACGGGCTGGGTGGACCTCTCATGCCGTTTCCGCAGCATCTGTGCAGTGTCACAGTGATGAGGTGGTGGAGAAAGAACTTTCTCACTGGGTTTGGCCACCCAGCAAAGTTAAAGGTGGTGAGAACTCTTGACTTGGATGATGGAAAGCATGAATATCAGCCAGAGTTGTCAAGCTTGTAGGTGAACTCCAAAAACCTGTCACACACGTATATGCAGGCTTGAAGGCCCAGACATCTCATGGATAAATGCACACCGTGAGCTCCAGAGTTGATCACAAGCCATTTGCCATCAATAGGAGAGATCAGTTGTTCGGGGAGAGAAGCCATGCTGGCCAAGAGCACACCTGCTGCTCTTTGTGACAGCATTTGACAAAACAAACAAGGAGTTTAAAAAAATAAGCAAAGCATAAGATTCCTTCTCCCCAGAGCATGAGGACAGAGAGGGGGCATCTTTGGTTCTGTTAAGTACAGCACCACAATATACAGGCTGGATGGTTTTGGAGATGTGGCCAGTCTGAAGACAAAGAGCCCTGCAGCGGTAAATGTCTGCTGCCACGGCACATTTTAGGTACTGCCGGTGGGCTCCTGGCACCTTCAGGGAAACTGGGGGCTCTGACACAGTCTTACTCATGACAAGAGCTGGAAGGATTAAAGTACCCTCCTCAGCATGAACTGCTCTTCATCTTTAAATGTAGATACAGGGATGCTGTGACCTATTCCCACAGGAACAGGCAGAGCCACTGCTGGGTGGCTCTCAGGCAGACTGTGAGCTTCACAATGAAAAAAAACCAGAATGCATGAAAAGGTGGGGTCCTACAAACAGTCTCAGTCAGTGTTTTGGTAGCCGTGAATAAAAGTCTGTGTTTTACTCACGTTGTCTCATCCAAGGCTTTACCTTCTCTTCTCTTTTCTTCTTTTCATCAGCCCACTCCCCTGCCCCCATTTGAGGGTTTAACAGCCATACTTGCTCAGTGTAATATTTTCATTTTAAGCGTAAGAAGGATGTATGTTCCGAGGCCTTGAGTCACAGTAACTAAAACTCAGCTCCACTTCTGACATTTAATTAGTTCTTGGTTCTTCAAATTAAAAAATAAATAAAAATCATCACAAGATCATCTTCTTGATCATATGGACATACTGTAAAGACTTTGCTTTGATCAGTTTTCCAAGGCAATAACATATGTGTTTCAAACTTTAAACGGAGTAAATCAAACAACTTCCACTGGTAACCACTGAGCTCCTGAGCGAAACGTGACAGAGGAATGAGAGAAGCATGGGAATTAGTCTGCTAAGCTGGAGAAAATCTTTCACTTGGGAGCTCATTACAACTGAGTTCACACAGTACTTCATTGTTACCTGGGCCGCTTACACCAGAAATAACAAACTTACTTCCCTCTCCCTAAAAAAAATCACCCTACCAAAAGCCTGACTCATATGTTAGTGACAGGAGGTGACCTTTCCTTTGCAGCACTTGAGGACTCAGAGGGGGTGGTGGTGCCACAGAAAATAGCCTGGAAGCCTGCAAAATGCAGCGAGAGGGCAATGCGAACAACGTCTCACAAAAATTTCTGCTTGGGTAAAGACGTAAATGCTGAGTTTGGGATGACAGCTTTAATTGCCTCTGCTGTCAACAAAAAAGTTCTTGGGTTTTGAGCCCGTCACAATCGTTGATGGCAGAAGCATTACGTCTGCTGTCGTGAAAGGCGCTGAAGAGCAGAGGCGATCTGATCACACGCATCTCTAATAACGGAGCTGGCAATCAGCCTTAGATTGCTGCGCTTCTGCCCGTTGCCTTGAGTCACTTGCCTTCCTGACAGGCTTGGAGGATGCGCACCCTTGCATGGTGCGCCCTGGTCACTGCCGGAGGGGGCTGGCAAACACCTTTTCCCAAGAGCGTCACCACTGCGGGGAACGGGAAGAGCAAGGTGTGGAGGAGCGGATGGGGCCATAAACCCATTTATTTATTTATTTTGGTGGTGTTTTAGATTGCTTTAAGGGAGGGTTTTACTAACTTCAGGGATAAAAACTAAGTGTGCTTGTTCAGTGACCAAGTGATGTAACCATCAGAAAAATAAACAGGATTTTAGCAACTTAAAGCTGCTATATTTCATTCTCTCCTTTTTAAGGCTCATTCAGACGGCTGAAAACTAAACACCTTCAAAATTACTATTTCTCTTTCTTTCTAGTAACTGCCTGGTAAGTTTTAATTTGAGGAATGTTTTGAACCTCGATAAAGGAAGAACTATCACATCTGTCATTAGCAGCAATAAAGATATCAAGTCCAATAATAAAACACAGGTTTGATGCTATGTGTTTCCACCAGTGACTGAGATTTTAAAAAATAGCATTAATGGGAATATGGCTCACTAGTTTTAAAAGAGTTCGGAAATAGTTTTCAAATGTTAAAATTACTCCTACTAAGTTACTACAATATTTATTTTCTTGTGAATGTACCCTAATTTACCACAACTCATAGCTTTGAGATTTTTGGGTTTTGTCCTGTCCCTCACCCTTTCAACAGGGGTTTGTAACCCACCAGTCACTTTCAATCCACTTTCTGTAGCTGGCGCAGGAGCAGCTGTGGCCGGCGCTTCGAGGAATTAAGCCAGACCTTTTCCCCTGTGTGTTTAACGAGCATTCCTCCCTCTGCTATTACAGATCCTCCCCTCTCACGCCAACCGAGTCCTGCTCACAGCTTCCTTGTCGTACCCTCCCCGCCCCACTCACCAAAGGCTCTGACTTCTGATCAGCTCCATTCCACCTCAACTTTTACCAGATAAACGAAGCTCAAACGTCTCGGCCAGACTGCCTGCATATTGCCTCTTTCCCCATCTTTTCTTTAACATCTGGCATACTCATTTTACATTTTGCACAGTATTTTGCAGAAGTATTAGATGGGTTATCTACGCAATCCAGACACTTCTGGGATGTCATTGTTAATGGCCAGAATTGCTAATACTGCAGTTAAGGTGCTACTGAGCTAATGTCCTTAAATGCAGTAGCTTAAACCAACACCAGTTAGCGGTGGAGAGGATCTAATGCTGCAGTTTTCCCCAGATTTTTTAACTTACACAGTATTATGACGCTCCTGCATTTTTCTCGACAGAGTCGAAGTACTTGAGCATTCTGAAGGCTGCCATTACGCGCATGCTAACTTCTTTCCTATCAGTACAAAACAGCATTCTCTTCTTTTCTCTACAACTCCTCTTTGCCAAAGAGTAAATTTTCATCTGCATGCTTTTGTTTCCTAACTCCCCAGCTGAACTATGACCTCGCAGCCAAAAGACCCCCTGCTTAGGCTGCAGCTCCTTTTCTTAGGTCAGATCGGAAAGAACTCAGCCGTGTATTAAAATAGGAGCTCGCTAAGTCCTAGCTGATGGCTCGCTCAGTTTCCCACTGCCGCTCCAAGGGATTTATGAGGCAACATCACCTACCCCAAAGGGAAGGAGCCTGCCTCCCTCCCCTTGCTGCCTCCAGCACACAGCCAGGGGAAACGTTTTTCTTTTTTGAACTAAAGTGACCTACCAGCTAACTTCTGAGTTTAGATTCTGTAGCGAGGACAGGAAGTGTTTCACTGCGCTAACTCAAGTCTTCCGGAGACTTTTACATAAAACTATTGAAACTAATGTCCTCCGTAAAAATTATCTTTATTATTTCCTCCAGAAAAAAACAAGAGGAACAGAGGAAAAAAGGAAACAGGGGTACACAGGTTTGTTTTCTTCTTGTAAGAGGCTCATTCACAGAGGGTAAAAGTTTAATTATCTTAGTGTAAACAGCATGTTTGTTTAGTGCTCTCAAGTATACTTCCAAATCAAATATGTAGAGCAATGCTGCTGTTTACATCTGGATTCCCAAACCTCCCCACACCAACCCAAGTTAACAACAGATCGCAAACTCTCTCAGACTAAGTACAGGGTGGGGGAAAGGACTATTTTTGCTCAGTGAATGCCTTTAGACCAAAAGGTGCTTACAGCATAATATACCGTAAATCATTTTGGGAAAAAAATAAAGATGTTGTGTCACTGGTGTAGATAAGGAATATTACGCTATCACTCATCTTTTTACCAATATGCAATTAGACTGAACACTGTATTTCCATATAAGGTGGTTTCCTGGAAATTATAGTAATATTTCTTTCAACTGAAAGCATGCAGTGAAATATAGAACATGCATTTAAAAAAAAAAAATCTACTGACCATTGCTACTTACAAATAATGTATATTATTCCACCAACTGTAAGAAAATGTCTTAAATAGAAGAGCAAAATTTTTAATCAAGTAAAAAGATTAGTAACTTACATAGCTTAGACTGCTTCTGAAGTATGATTTTATTCTTAGTTTCGCACAGACGGAATAAAGATGGAAATCCTTCAACTTCACAGTGTATATAAATTATCTCAAGTTATTCTGCAGCTGAAACCTTACAAAGGCTACTGATATCACCCACCCTGCACAAGCAAAGTGCTCACCTACCGTTTAAATATTCCTGGTTTACAAACAGCACAATTAACAGTGGCACCGAAGGATACATTTATTCAAGAGAACAGCTGATGAAAATATTTTCCTGATTTAAATGAGATGTAATTCCAACTTTCTCGAAACAAACCATTCTGTTCATAATGGAAGTTACAGCAGTCCCAAAACCTGTCATTAATCCTCTGAGGCCCCGTAACAGAAGACATCAGTTCCCAGGTGTTTAACAGGAGGTCACTCCTATCTGTGTGCACAGTCACGTACATACATACATATATGAAACAAAGAAAGGCTTGTATACTGACTTAACAGATTCACTATGAATTTCTTGCTTGGATTTGCGAGGAAAACCAGCATGATTTATCACTTTTAGGCACCTCACACATTTACAGGGAAGACTGCCATTTTTGGACCCCCTTCTCCCAAAGCTGTATTAGACCACAGATTCCTCCATAGCAGACTATGAATCGCTTCTTTCATTGCCAGTTTGTTTTCTTTCTGGATCAAGAGAACTGCCTTCAAATAAAATCTTGTTTCTCATTCCTTCTTTAAGCATTCTTTGCCGGATCCTCTGTTGGGCCAAATTATACCTGCAGTAAAACCTAGAGCAGGGAATGAAAAGAAAACATGATTCCCTGCTTTATATGAGCGAGAGTAGCAAATCAGAGTTATTCAGCCAGTTGAAAAATTGAAACCACATATAATAATGCTTGTAAAATTCATTATGAAATGATGCATAATGAAAATACTCGGGTAACTGCTGTTTCTTTAAGGCAAACATGCAGCCACTGAGGAGCAGGATATACAAGTTCAATGGAAAATGCTAATTTCTATAATTTGGATCTTAAGTTAATGACCATTTAGTATGCTGCCTTTATAATTAGGACAGAAGGATGGCATATGTAAAGGAAAAAAGAAAGAATTAAGAAAGATGGAAATAACTGGGTGGTTTGATCTCTTAGGACTCAAGAAACTACAGCAAGTTTTTTTTAAAAAAAACTTTTTTTAACATAAAAATTCAAAGGCATTGAACTCTTTTTCTTTAAAAAAATAAATATTTCAGGGAGAAGGAAGAGGACGCTTTGCTAGACAAGTTTTTTTATGGAGTTTCAAAATCAGTGTAAAAGGTCACACGAGGATCACGTTGTACAAAGCAGCCAACGTTGGTCTGTCAAAATTCAAGACGCGTTTTACATACCAGTATCCTAACATTGTGCAAATAAAGCCACCAACTGCAAAGTCACAAGATCTTCTAACTCTACCTGAAAGGGAAAACAAAAATCCTCTAAAAAATTAGAGAAAAAACCTTGGATGACTTCCCATTATTAATAAAACCTAACAGCAAATAGGAATTAATTTTTCTTTGCAAATAAATATACAAAACCCAGAAGGAATAAGCACTTACTAGTTGCTAAAAAATGTCCAAGACCCACAACGAAAGATCCCACGGAGCCATAGAGCACTGATTCTCGTGCACATGGGACACTTTTAACATCAAGAAATCCTAGGAGTTTAAAGGACTGTAACAAAAAAAAACCACACCATAAATTAAAAAAATTACTTTTGAAGAAGTCTATGATGCCAACTCCATTGTAAAACTAACTTGTTATCTTAGTCGTCAAAAATAACCACTTGAGGATTTCCTACTTCCAGGGTTATACCTGAGCAAAAGTAAGCATGCGCAGCTGCATCAGGGATGGCTTCGGAAGTGTTACCTACTCATTTTGTACAAACCTACTGATCCATCCTTTCTATTGAATATTATAAATGAACAATTTCATTTTTTTCCTTTACATCCCCCAAAAAGGAAGGGACAAAACCCTTACGAATCCAGGATCTTTGTTCAAAATCAACATACATTACAACAAACCTGAAGGTTACAATCAATTATGCAGTTAGTTATGCCATGTCATTTTAATATTTGAAAAGGCAAATGTGCTTAAAAAAAAGTGAAATTACTGGAGAATGTGCACATACTAGACAATCTTATACTGAATAGTGGATAAAGACATTTATAAACCAGTAATTTTTAACCTAATCCTACGTACAGGCAGGGGCTGTGCACATAAATTCTTCTCTATACAACATGTAACTTTTAAAATGAATCGCTGGTAAAAACTATTCAAACTACTTCATTCTCTATTTCACATCTATAACCTACCCTAGTTTCAATCAGTTTTTTTTTAAATTTTCAAATGGCAATTACATACGGCATTTATAAACCTAAGTGTGAACTGACAGATGTTTTTTATTTCAGAGATGCCTACACTGGCTTCTGCATAACCCAAGTCCTGTAACTTGAATACAACTCGTATTTCCCATCTGACAAACATCCTTGCGATTTTGGCACCACGGGCAGGAGTAGGAAACGACATACAAGAAGACCTCAAGATGACATGGGGCAGGGTTAAGTTGGATGCACTGTAGTAACATCTGTACATCTTTCTGCTATTAATTCTTTTGTTGGGAATGGTGTGAGAATTTGTCTTCATTCTATTGTGTTAAAATCCTTAGACCATTAAATATCACATGTGCAACTGTATCAACTAAAATCTGGAAAGATGATTTTTAAATGGTTTTGATTTTTTGTAAAGCTGTTCTATGTGGACAAAGCAGACGTTGAAGATGGAGTACTACAGTCAACTATTTGTGGAGGGCTGACAACTCTGTGAGACAAGTAATTGTGAAACACCTCTGACTGTGGCATTACAGATGGCAAGCATCTGACAATAGCTGGATTTGTTTGTAAGTATGGAAACCCCCATCAATAACTGTACCTACGTTCCCTAAGGACAGCCATCAGCTGTTTCCACATAATCTCTGTGTACAAATGAGACACAAAGGATTTGGTCTATGTTGGTCTAGTCTCCTAACGAGTAATTTCAAGTACTCTCTTATGGAAGAAGTCACTTGATACGTTGCTGTTGTTGGCTAAGAAGGTATCCCTACCACATCCGTGCAGCATGATGCACCCTTTTAAAATAGTATTTCACCTGTTGCTATACTTGAAATCACTTGTTATGACTCCAATCATCACTAACTACCGGCATTATGAGGGCTCAAGTGTCACGACAGCGTTTCACCCACAAAGAGAAAGCCCCGTGGAGGGAACCAACACAAAACCCCCACCCCACCCACCCGGCCCTACAGAGCCTCAGTTCTGCCATCGGTTTCCGTGTATTGCTCCGTAATTACTTCCCCTCGAGCAAAACCAGCGGAGGTTCACAACTGGTGTGCGACCACCTCTCGTGTCCCCAGCACGGGGCTCCCCCTCCGCTTTTGCGGGCACTGACGCGCGGGGAGCCGGGCGGCCGCACAGCCCATCCTCCTCCTCTTCCTCCTCGGGCCCAGCCGCCCTTCAGCGGGGCGGGCGGTGAAACCTTAAAACACGTGGAAGGTTCCACGCACCGCCGGCGTCTGCCAGGACTACAGGCCTGGCCCGGCTCTGCCCTGCCCCCCACCGGGGACGCCGCTGCGGGGGCCTCCCCGCCGCCCAGGCGAGGCGAAGCGGGTCCGCATGGGCACGGCTCCCTCAGCCGCCCGCATCAAGCCGGGCCGGGGCGGTGGGGGTGTTTCCCACCTCGTGTGCTCTAGTGGGGGTGCGGGGGGCTGCAGCCGCACACGGGGCGGAAAAGGCCCTTCGCCGCCGCTGCTCCCCCCCCACCATTACCTTCCCCGACTCAGAGTCGCCCTCGTCCGCCATGATGCGACAGCGCCTTCCCCGGCCCGCGCCCCCTCCCGCGCCGCGCACCAGTGAGGCCGAACTACGGCCGCGCAGAGAGGGCGCCAGGAGGAGCCGCTCTATCCGCCTCGGCCCGCCCCATCTCTATGGTGCCCGCGGACGGGCCGGGGCGGGGTGGGGGGGGGGG